>CM017771.1:7800000-8036276 GCA_008009225.1 Acer yangbiense
ATCAAGATTTATAGGATTTCATGACAATATGGATTATCTAGACTTTTTAATGATAAATATAAATACCAAGACATCAAAATTGTCTTGCCTTTTCACATCAGACTTTTCATGCTCGCTCAAGACTTTTCAGAAAATAGCAACAAGGTTGTGAAGAAACCCTAACAACAGACCGGGTAACCTTTTTCTGCAAATTTCGACAATAAGCATTCAGAAACAAACACATTCAAAGAGAAAACATAATAATACCCATGCAATTTTGTTTCATTAATCGGTTTGATTAACTCGAAAACTAACAAGAAGTAAATGATTTTCATACTGCAAGTTTCCACAATATGGATTCAATAACAATAAGCATGTCAACAATGTACATGGTAAACATAAAGTAGTGTCAACAATTTCAAACCAAATTAATTAATTAGTTTTATTCTTAGAAGTAATTCATAACTTGTATACTCCAAATTTCAACAAGATTGTTTTAATTTTTTTTTTTCAATAATTAGATGGCTTGAGAGATATTAAACAATATGATACCTATAAAATGGTTATTGCATGTGCTTGTTTTTTAGAATTTTGAATGTGTTGATGGCTATTATTCATACTATTGTGGTATTTGTTTATGTACATTTTCATTGTGTGTTGATGAGTGTTCTAAAAGAATGCATCTTATTTGGGTTTTTTTTAGCTCAGACCAGCTACCTTGTTTGGGTTTCTCAACTTGTTTCTCACGTTTTTTCACTTTTCTTTTCAAGTCACTACTACAAAAAACGCAAAAGAAATCGATTTATTTTTCATTTCATTTTTTGTGTGGTTTTGTGTTCTGCTGGAGATATTTTTGTGTAAACGTTTTCCTTAAAACTGTATCTTTTAGCAAGGAAATAATTTTTTTCATCAGTGTTGGGTTCTTCGATTTGTTGATACGAATCCAACGGTATAATGAACGTAAAATTATGGGCAGTATTTTGAAAGTTATGATCAATTATTCAGTCAAAGGTCAGAAGCGACGCGCAATCCGCGAATGAGGTATGTTCTTTGCTCTTTTTCCTTAAAACTGTATCTTTTGGCAAGGAAATAAATTTTTTCGTCCATGTTGGTTTCTTCAATTTTTCGATACGAATCCAACGGTATAAAGAACGTTAAATTCTAGGTGGTATTTTGAAAGTTATGATCAATTATTCAGCCAAAGGTCAGAAGCGACGCGCAATCCACGAATGAGATGTGTTCATTGCTCTTTTTCCTTAAAACTGTATCTTTTGGCAAGGAAATGAATTTTTTCGTCCATGTAAGGTTCTTTAATTTTTCGATACGAATCCAACGGTATAAAGAACGTAAAATTCTGGGCCGTATTTTGAAAGTTATGATCAATTATTCAATCAAAGGTCAGAAGCGACACGCAATCCGCGAATGAGATGTGTTCATTGCTCGTTTTCCTTAAAACTGTATCTTTTGGCAAGGAAATGAATTTTTTCGTCCATGTAAGATTCTTTAATTTTTCGATACGAATCCAACGGTATAAAAAACGTAAAATTCTGGGCGGTATTTTGAAAGTTATGATCAATTATTCAGTCAAAGGTCAGAAGCGACGTGAATCCGCGAATGAGCTGTGTTCATCGCTTATTTTCACACTTTTCCAAATCGATTTTTGGAATATTTTCTGAATGAAAAGTGTTTTTGTGCATGTCTACTTTCTTATATCAAAATTTGAACAAATAATGTTTAGTATTTTTAGAGATGTGCACTTGAATGTGGACATAGGTCAGATTTGAATAGTTTGCAGAGATGGAAATAATGGCCTTTTTAGGACTCCACCCACCAATTAATGGTGTCTAGTGCTATTTTCTCTTTTAAAAAAAGAGTCCAAAAAGTCTTTAAATAAAGTCTAGATAATCCTAATAGTCTATAAATAAAATCTAGATAATCCTAATAGTCTATAAATATAAAGTCTAAATAATCATAATAGTCTATAAATAAAGTCTAGATAATCCTAATAGTCTATAAATAAAGTCTAGAGACTCTTTTTTTAAAAATTCCAAAATCCTGAAAGTCTAGTCCATATAATCCTAATAGTATTTAAAATCCTAAAAATCCATAAAATCTTGCCACCCAAAAATTGTCTATTAAAATCCCAATCCAATACACCCCCCTAAGTACATTTTTTTTTTCAATAGCTACATATATTAATATTTCAAAAAAAAAAAAAAAAACTACATATGTAATTTTATTTTTCAAAAAATTCATTAAAGATATTTTTACTTAAAGATATTTTTACTTGTCACATTATTTCATAATTTAAGATGATTTTTATTAAAAATAAATAAATTTAATATCACCTTTTATTTTTCTCCTTTTTACACAAGGATTTAACTCAATTATTATATATTTCAACAAAAAAAAAAAAAAAAATGAATAGTTTTTAATTTATTATGAAGCAATTACAAGCTTCTTCTATGCATCTAATAATTAATTGAAATAAATAATATTTAGTTTAGTTAATGTCATAAAAGATATTTTTTTAATTAAAATTGTATAATATTAAAAGTTTGCATTCGAGTTTATTTATTTTTATTTTTATGTTGGAGGTATTTTTAATGGATTTGGATCATCTCATTTTCTCACCTTTTTCCTAATCTCACATGACCTCATGACATATAAACATTGTAATGAATGTGTAGTTAAGATATATGGTGGTGCATGGTTTAGCTCGATACGCTATGAAGTTAGAGGAAGATATGTTCTGGATGGAAGACTTCCCTGCCTGTGTTAAGTCTTTAGTTGAGGCCGATAAGCCTGGATGATGTTGTTTTTTTTATTTTTTTTTTATTTTTTATGTTTTGTTTCTGTTTTGTTGCTGTTTTCTGTTTCTTTGTGTTTTGTTCAATAAAAAAAAAAAAAATCAATTTTATCAACAACTAATTACATGATTTAAAAAGGTCAGGAAAAAGATGAGATAAGGAGAGGATCTAATTTTTTTTTAATTATCAATCAGTTATGTATGGTTGTCTTAAGAAATTGTTACCGATTTATTAAATAAGAATTATTATTTTTAGCTTTTAAATTAGTGGAAATTGCTAAAATGACCACTTATAACATAGAAAAATTCTTTTTTAATCACATACGGAAGTTTAATTGTTAATAACCACATTTAAAAAAAAAAAAAAAGTGCATATCCGTAAATTGCAAAAATACTCCCAACATCAATTTTTCTATTTTTTTTTTCTTGTTTTTCTACCGTATTCTTCCTTATTCTCTCTTCCTTCTTCCTCATCAAATTCGAATTGTTGTTCCTGTAAATCGAACAACTAAAAGAACCACATTGTTATTCCTGCAAATCGACCCACTAGAGGAAGGTTTGATCTTGGAATTGTGTTGAAGATTTGAAGAAGTTATTGAAGAAAAACTTTTCTAATTTGCTCTTTATATGTTCATTAATTAAGTTGCAAGCAGTTACTTTAACATGGTTTTAACGTTATTGAATCACTTTTATGTGTGCTTTGTGTAGAATCGAATTAAATTAGGTTTCAAGTTTTTTCCAGAAGATTTCAAGTTTCATCGGTACGAAAACTTGAAAACTTGAAAACTTCTATAAAAACTTGAAATGTTGACAAAACTTGAAATCATTTGTAAAAACTCGAAATATTGACAGAAAACGTGAAATCTTTAGTAAAAACTTAAAATGTTGACCAAACATGAAATCTTTTCTGGAAAAAAAACTTGAAATCTTTTGCGACAGTGACCTCTTCTCTTTCGGCTGCTCTGGCGACGACGCCCTCTTCTCTCCTGGTGAGACCGCTTCTCTCTCTCTCCTCTCTCAACGACAAGGCCCCTTTCTCTCTCTTATCTCTTTCTCGATTGTTCAAGATTTCACGCTTCAAATTTTTTTTTTGTGTGGTATTTAAATGTGGGTATTTAAGTAATTTCTCAAAAATGTGTTTATTAACAATAAAACTTTCGTATGTGGTTAGAAACGAAATTCTAATGTTTTAGATGGCTACTTTTGATTTTCTCTCTTTAAATTAAGATATTTTTATCTCAATTTTAAAATTCATGAGTAAAAAGTCAAAAATATAATCTAAGAGATGTAACAAAAACAGTCGCTTAGGCGATTGTTGCTGGACACTCTCTACCCATACAGATGACATCTGTCCTCTGTCCTCTGTCCTCTAATCTCTTTTCTAGCTTTTTGGTTTTTCCTTTTTACGCTTTTATCCAAAATTCTCAGTTAATTGGTCCATATTTGAAAAGGGAAAATATCGTTTTCGTCCCTATGGTTTACCCTATTATCCATTTTGGTCCCCGTCGTTTCAGTATTGGCCATACAGGTCCA
This sequence comes from Acer yangbiense, assembly GCA_008009225.1. Classification (NCBI taxonomy): domain Eukaryota; kingdom Viridiplantae; phylum Streptophyta; class Magnoliopsida; order Sapindales; family Sapindaceae; genus Acer; species Acer yangbiense. The sequence continues at coordinate 7,804,322 of CM017771.1, forward strand.
AACGTTCACTAATAATTGTTTTTTTATCCCTACCGTTAGGTATTATTAGGGTTTCGTTAAACAAGTGAGGGTATATTGGTAAATGGATCGGTATTCACTTAATAAAATTAATAAATAAAATAAAATTAAATAATAAAAGTTAAAAACAATTTAAAAATAAAATAAATAATTAAAAATAATAACAAAACCCTAATTTCCAATTTAATTAAAACATATATTTTTAAAGAAGGATCTCCATTTAAAGAAGGATCTCCATCTGAAAAGCTTCAATTTTATGATTTTTCATCATAAATATAGAACTACACATATATGTATGAAATACAAATTTTAAAGAACACTTACATGGAGTCCATGCCAGTATAGTATACAAAATCCCACTAAAAGTTTGTGCAAATTATTCAACCTACTGCAATGGTGAAATGCATTTCAAATTGCAGCTTCTAAGCATCCAGTTGAATTTGAGAACAATAATGTGCAACCAATGCAATTATCCCTATGATCAATCAGCTAAAAGACCAAGTCAGGATGTGTCAAAATTGTTACAGTGGAGATTTATCTTTAAAAAAAAAATAGTAGAGATCCATTTGATCTCCATAAAATGAAAAAAAAAAATGAAAAAAAAAAAAAACTACAAATTGAATAAGATCTGGAAAAAAAATTCAATCTGGATTTTTTTTAACAAACAAGATGTGGAAATGGGTCCATTGGATCTCCACAAGATGCAAAAAAAAAGGGAAAAAGATCTGCAAATTGAACAAGATTTGGATTTTTTTTTTAACAAAACAAGATGTGAAAACCTAAATTCATCCAAACAAAACCCACACCTAAACACAACCACCAGTCCACCACCATCCCTAAAATCAGTAACAAACACTCAAATCCAACCCACCATTTCGGTGACCAAACAAAACCCGAACTCACACACAACCACCAACACTCTCAAATTCAACCTACCATCAACCGCCGACTATCGGTGATCTCCCATTCCTGTCATCGCCAACCGAAACCAATAGAGACGAGAGAGAGGGAGAGAGAGAAAAAAGAGAACGAGATACATGAGATAGAAGAGAGTGCCGATATACTCTCAGCAGAGGAGATCGGCTCTCCTCGCTGGGGACGTAGAGAGAGAGAGAGAGAGAGAGAGAGAGAGAGAGAGAGAAGAATACAGAGAGAAACGAAAGAGGGTGGGTGTGGAGAGAGAAAGTGAGGTTTTTAACTTTATTTATTCTTGTTTTAATTTGTTTTATATAATTTTAAAATTTTGTTTTGATTATTATTAATTTTAAAATTTAATTAAAATAGATTTTTAATTATTATTTTAAAAATTATTATTTTTAAATCGTTATTAGGGGCATAACGGTCATTTGACGTTCTGCACATGTCAGGTGCTCTGATTTTCACGAAAAACGTCACATAAGGACTAAATGGGTCAATACTGAAATGATGGAAACCAAAACAGATAATAGGGTAAACCATAGGGACAAAAACGATATTTTCCCTTTTATAAATAAAGAAGCCCTTTCTTTTTAATTTCAATTTTACTATTCTCTCCACTTTGACATGTGTCGTTGCTATACTTTTACTCTCATAGTACTTTTTATTTATTTTTTCATCAAGTCATTCTTGATTGCAAGACCACCATGTGTATATATATAACCAATGAAGATTATAGAGTGCATACTAGGTGTTTGTAAAATTGCATATTAGAAGAACATTATCAAACTTGAAAAAAAATTGTGGAAGAAGGGTTGCAAAAGCTTGTCAAGCCATGTTAGATTTTATTTTTCTTTGATTTTTATATATAATGTGTTGTAACTTTGTATTATTTTTTAAAGTGAATTAATAAGCTTTATGACATGTTTGCTAATCAGGAATTCTATTTAGAAAAAGGAATTAAATTCCTGATTTATGAATTCCACGTTTACTAAATTTTTAGGGAATTAAATTCTGTTGATCTCACCTACAAATCAGGAATTAAGTTTCTAATGGAAATGGATCTTGATTCCTCTTACCCACCTTAGAACATCTCCAATGCAAAAGTGGCTTGCATACCAATAATTGTTGACATGGCAATAATGTTAAGAGACTTGCTCCCTATGTGGTATAAAAATAGACTTGATAGACAATCGATTCAAAATTTGGTCTTAATGCTTCCGTCTAAAACATAATTTTTTTAATGACGTGTCTATCTTTTTTTCATGTTTTATTTTATATTTTATTTCCTTACCAAAAATATATGAAAAATTAATGTCAGTTTTAAATATTTGCTGAGTCAACCTTAAAAATAGTTGTACAACAGACCATCTGAAAGTGGACGGTTATATTGACAATGTTTAATATATTTTTTTTACCACGTCAGCTTGATGTTGAATATACACGGCTGCATTGGAGACACAATTATTAACATAACATCTATTTATCTTACGTGGTATCTTTTTTTTTCACAAGTCACGCTTGCATTGGAGATGTTCTTAGGAATCAAGTTCCCTTACCTGATTGAAAAATGAATTCATGATATATTTACTAAAATATCCACATTAAAAAAAAAAAAAAAAAAACTTCTTCATGATTATTGACTTATGTTTTTAATTTATGTAAATCATATTGGTTTACTTTTTTTTTTTTTTAAATCTTCATATTGGTTTACATAATTAATAATTTATATTATTCTAACCGTGTGATTTATAAAAAAATCATCTTTATATATATATATATATATGCTACCGCGACTTCGTTTTTTTTTAATCAAGTTATTTCAATAGTTTTTTATCTAATTAGTTCAAATATTACAATATAAAAATGTTAATTATTATAATTATAGTGTTATGAGTAATATAAAATATATATTTTCATAATAATAAAAAAAAATATTCCATCATGTTTTATACATAAGGGTATTTATGTAATCAATTATGTATCATTCTGATTCTTTAGTTTAAGTAAACACTAGAATGATAATAAATTTGATTCTATTTCCAATTCCTAAATTGTTAGTAAATACTGGAATGTGATTTAGTAACTTGATTCTGATTCCTCTAAATTCCCTTTCCAGTGGAACTTGATTCCGATTCCATTTATTCCTGATTAGTAAACGCGTCCTTATTGATATATTTAATCACATCCCAATTTTTTTTTTTGTTGGAATCAATGTTCATGTGATTTAGTTTTTAATTTTTTATGGGTCAACAAGCTTTTAATGGTATATATAGCTTTTATTAGTTTATTATTTATTTTAAAAGAATAATTTAATAATGTTTAGTGTTTATTTAATTTATTTAATTAAATTGTACTTGTGTCTTTCTTTAGGTAATTATGGATTTAGAGATTGATTTAAATTTGGATGTGGAAGAATGCATTAACGAAATAGTTCAAGGCTCTAATGATACCCCGATGGAGAATGAAAATACTTATTTGGTGGATGATGAATTTGATAAATGATTAGAGCCTTTTAATGGAATGGAGTTTAATTCCCAACATGAGCCCTTCGCTTTTACCTAAAGTATGCAAAAATTAGTGGATTTGGTATTTCAATGAAAGCTAGTCGTCGATCAAAGTCATCTAAAGAATTCATTGATGTTAAATATGCATGTACTAGGCATGGTGTGAAAAGAGAATTTGATGTTGATAATCATCGACCTTGTTTGAAAATTGGTTGTGAGGCGATATTGCATATCAAAAGAGAATCTTGTGGGAAATGGCATGTTAACAAATTTATTAAAGAGCATAACCATGAAATCTTTCCGGCTCATGCACATTATTTTCCATGTCGTAAGAGCATTGCATCAGTTAATTAGTAAGATATTGATAGTTTAAATGCAGTTGGGGTGGGTACTAATAAAATTTGTGTTGTAATGGCAAAGCAACATGGCAAGTATGAAAATGTTAGGTGTCTAGAGAAAGATATTAGAAACATTTGAATAAGGAACGACGATTGACACTTGCATAAGAGGATGTTAAAGCAATGCTTGAACATTTTATGTATATACATGAGGAAAATAAAAACTTCTTTTATACAATGGATTTGGATGAAGAACAAAGATTAAGAAATATTTTTTTGGTTGAGGCTAAAAGTAGAGAAGATTATAAGATATTTGGAGATGTTGTCTCATTTGACATGATAAATATTACAAATAAATTCAAAATCTCATTTGCCACTTTTATTGGAGTAAATAATCATTTTCAGTCTACATTATTTGGATGTGCCTTGCTTGCAAATGAGACAACTTCAACATTTGTGTAGTTAATGCAAACATGGGTTAGAGCAATAGGTGAAAAAGCTCCAATTGCTACACTTACTGATCAGGACAAAGCTATAAAAGCATCCATTGAGATTGTTTTTCCTGACACACGACATCAATTTCGTTTATGGCATATATTAAGGAAGGTGTAAGATCTTAGATTTGTGTTGGCTTGATTCCATTGCAAAACACTCTTTATTTGTATTGATTAGTTGCTTAGGTGTTTCTTGGAGAGAAGAAGCTTCAAAGGTTAAAAGCAACGTATCTTGCATATATCGTCTTCAAGAGGAACATCGCGTACTCGGATGCTAAGGTATCTAGATTCTTCTTCCTCTTGCAAGGCGTAAGCGCACACACACACAATTTATACATGTGTGTCCTTGCATCGTGGTTCAAACATTTGGTATAACACATTCACACACTTTTGAGTATGCACATGCATTGGTCTCTTATAGACAAACATTGTAGAATTGCATGCTTTGTGACTATCTCTTTGATATGGCATGCTTATGTGAATATGTGTTTATTTGTTTGTGTATTTTGTGTTTTGGACTTGAATATGCTCTTATTTGATTCCTTATTGAGTCCCAGTCGTTTCGGTTACTCATTCATAAGGTTTCGAGTCCAAATGATGTAGCTACGCTACTTTGTATTTTCATTCGTTGAGTTGACTTCATCATCATTTTCCGAGATGATTTCTCAACCATTTTTCAAATTTTTATAGTCGTAGTCATGCGTGAGGGAGTCATGGTTTGTAATCTGAAAACGGATTAGAAATCGGAGTTCGGATGCCCAAGATACGGCTGAAGAACGTGAGAGAGCGCGCGAGAGGTAAGCATGGCCAAAGGCCATGCATTGGCCACCACGTGTGGGAGCCGTGGGACCCACGGCCAGAGCACCCCTCTGGTCCCGTGTGGCCCACGTGCCCCCCACGGGGTGCTGATATGGCAGCCTCTGATTGGCTCATGTCTTCCTCTCTCTTCTCTATCTCTTTTCCCTCCATTTATATTCGAAATCCCGTGTAGAATTCTTTACACCTTTTGATTTCTTATTTTGATCATATCTCTCTCAAATCAACTCCGAATTGAGTGATTCAAAAGCCAAAATTGTTGGTCTTGAAGAGAGCTACAAACCACAAGTATTTTCAGAGTCATTTGAGTTCGTGATTTTTCGCAGTGAGCTGATTTCAGTTCGTGACTCAACTTTTGTATGTGAAACTTCTTCTTCTCACTTCATCTTTTGATCATCTCTTTTAATCTTCCTAATTGATAGATTATATGTGTTTAGAATGTTGTTAGATCATATTCTAGGGGTGGTTGATCTATTGATTTTCGAGTTTTAGCTTTGTGATTACTTTTGAACATATTTTAGCTAAACTTGATTTACTTGAAATTGATTCTAGAAATAACTTGTATGATGTGCTTCATGATATTTTCTAGGTTTAATTTCATGATCTAAAAACTAAGATTGTTTGAGTGATATATTGAATATTCTTATCTTGTTCTTATTGATTTTGCATGTATTGATTTCTAGGTATTTTTGTGATTGTGTGTTGAAAGCATATCCTAGTATATCTCTAAGCATGTTCATAGAGTTTGATTGATCATCATACTTTATTTGTTGCGATTTGCATCATTTTCATCGCTTAGATCATTGCCTTGCATAAGGTTGAAGTCTCTAGCAAAGTGAGTGAAGCTTTGTGGATAGAGCAAATGAGTCTTGATTAGAGTTGGGAGGACTCGGATAATCAAGCAAGAAGACTTGTCTAGGGTCGGGAGGATCTGGATAGGCAAGCAAGAAATCTTCCTAGAGACGTGAGCGTCTTGGATAGGAAGTTGCTTTCTAGAGGTGTAGGACACATCTCAGATAGGAAGTAGGCTTGGTAGTTCACTTGCCCGAGGGTAGATTAGGAGGTGATAGCTTGAGCGGATATCATGTGTTGATAGCTTGAGTGTGTAAGTCCTTTTCATACAGTGGATTGCTTTGCCGGTGGTTGTGGTATCAACTCATGGATGTTTCCTCTTTGAGGTTTTACCACATAAAAATACTTGTGTCTTTTTCGCTTTACTTTTCATTATCTTTCATATCATGTATTGATTATATCTCTTGTATATTGATTTTCACATGTATTGAATCATACTATACCATTGATTAAATCATATCAAGTGTACATTTCATTCTTGTAATCCGCATATTTTGAATTTGGAAGAATTTGGGCCTATACCTATTCACCCACCCCTAGGTATATTTTACACTATATTGCTTAAGGGAATTTCAGAAGGTCCCTGAAAAGCTTGGTCATGTGATTAAGAAAGATGAATGTTTTATGAGGGTATTTAATGATTGCATTTAGAATTCATGGTTAGAGGAAGATTTTGTGAAAAGGTGGTTGAATATAGTTGATAGATTTGAACTTGAAGAAAATGAGTGGCTTAGATGTTTATTTGATAGATTTTGTGGGAATGTCTACAACTCAACAGTTGAAAAGAATAAACTCTTTTTTATTTATAAATATGTGAATAAGAAGACTTCATTAAAGGAATTTGTTGAACAATACAAGGTGGCTTTAAGAGATAGAGAAAAAAAGGAAGCTCATGCAAATTTCAAAACATGACAAAATAAAAAATCGATATTAAAGTCTCCATCACCTTTTAAAAAGCAAATGTCAACAATTTATACATATAAAGTTTTTAAGAAATTTTAAGTTGAAGTTTTAAGAGCATCTGCGTGTTTTGCTTCAAGGGAGGAAGAAGTTAATGTGGGGAAGACTTTTAAAGTTCAAGATCTTGAGAAGAACCTAAACTTTGTTGTAATTTGGGATGAAAACAAGCAAGATGTTACGTGTTTGTGTCGAAAGTTTGAATATTATGAGTTTCTTTGTAGGCATGTCGTGTGTGTTCTTCAATCACTTGGTGTTTTTAAAATTCATCTTCATTACATATAAAAGCGATGAACTAAAGATGTTAGGAGTTTTGATTCCATAAGGTACATTGTCAATCCCGTAGCTTCATGCAATCCATATTAAAGTTCTTTTGATTTATGAATAGAATGATTCGAAGTTGCACATTTTTCCGTTGCTTCCTTTAGTGGATTATATATAATAATGAAAGTTCACTGTTTATTTCACAACCCCCGACTCCCAGGAGATGGATTTAATTTCATCCAATTCAGTACTATATAGTTGTATCAATGTCAATTTGACTGCTAGTGCTTATTTATTGAAATTTTCTAACTAAATTATTGATGTTAACCGTTATCAACAATTAGAAGGTTCTTTTTGTTTAATCTTTGGGTGTTGGATTGTATCAATCTTCAGCTACTTTAGTCCTCTGTTAAAATTAATTACAAATAGAGCTGATGTGGACTATGTTATGATCGAGGAAGACCTTGAAGAGCGAGAGCTTTTCATTGCGACTATTGGGTCACGATTCTTATTCCTTGCAGCAAATGCCCGATCTACATTAAGGTTGTTGAATTACTTGGTTTATGATATGCAGGATTTATGGTTCATTCATTTAGTTGTATTACTTATTGATGATGATGTCCAATTTCATTGAACTTTGAAATTGGAAATTTTGCTTGAGTTTAAGATAGTTTATATAAGCTTGAATTTATTGTGAGATATGGTAGTATGATAGTTTTTCTCTCATAAGCATATATTGAGTATACTAATATATATCGTCACACTTTTGTGATGTGTATTATTATGATTGAAGTTAAGTTGCTGACATGACAAAAGTATAGTGATATGTATTAATATGCTCAAGATATGCTTATAGTGGTGTATTCCTATAAGAGAAAAATTGGATAGTATGGTGCATGATGTACTTTTTTTTTTTTTTTTTTTTTTTTTGTCTTTTCTATTTTGGTTTTGATGATGGACTGACAATGTTAAGCTTCAGTCTTTTATGATATTAAGAGAGTTCTCTTTTTTTGAATGATATTTTATTATTTACATTTGGCCTTCATTGTAAGGGTTGGAGGCCTTCATATAGAAACATTTTGCTTGCTGTGAGAAAAAAGTTAAGCATTCTTTGCTCAAGCAAACTGTCAACTGAAGACCTAGAAGTTGAAAATTTTCTTCATCTTATGCGGGAGTATGCAAGGTACTTTACTATTTAATTGATTAAAAAAAAAAGTGTAAAATTATCATTCAAGGATATGTAGTTAAAACATTCGTATAGAAATGTCTTGCTTGCTGTAAAGGAAAATCTAGGGCGCATTTGTTATTGTTTTTAAAATAGTGTAGTTGAAAACCTTTTTTAAAATGAGAATCATGTTTTAAAAATGATGTTTTTAAAAATGTAATGTGTTTAATAGTGTTTTTTAAAATTAGTTTTTTGAAACGGAAAACGATGTAAAAGTGTTTTGTTGTTGTTTTTAAAATGAGTAAAGTAGTTGTTTGGAGGAAAGTTGATTTGTTTTGAAATAATGTTTTTGAAAATAGTGAAAAACAATAAAAAGTTGTTTTTAACTTTTCAGTTATACATTTTAAAAAGTTATTTTTTATTTTAAAAAACAGTTTTGTAAAACGTGTAAATAAACAACATTAAAGTTGTTTTTTATTTTTAAAAACAGAAAAACATTTTTAAAAATGGTTCTGTTGTATGTGTGATTTCGCCAAGCAGACACGTCATCAAATGAATCAGTAAATGGTGGGGAAGACGTTGCCATGTCACTCGTTGACCAAGTCAAAAGAGAAAAGTGGACCAGACAGCGTGTCAAACAAATCCCAAGTCAATAAGTCAAAGATGTGGTCGCCAGATCAAGGTATGTACCTGCCAGGGATAAAACACGATCGCCGAAGGGTGGTACCCGAAGGTGAAGGTACTCGCCACATCAGCTTACTAGGTACAAACCGACTCGGCAGAAACACATAAATAAACCCTAAACTTCCGGAAGACCCCTAACAACGAAGAATCATAGAAGGAAAGGGTAGGAAACATATCCTAATCCGTTGCAACGCAGGATTCCTAGTACAAATCAAAGAGGAAATCCTATCACCAACACAGCAAAAATCAAGGGGAAACCCTAAATATCATGTATAAATAGAACCATCTATCCCACGAGGAAGGGGTTCGAAAATAGAGAGAGAGAAAGCAATTATTCGAGAGACTTGAGTGTGTAATCAAACAGTAAAATCATAGTATTATCTTTTGCCCTCTGGGGCGCTGTGGTTTTTTCCCATTCAAGGGTTTTTCCACGTAAAACCTGTCTCTTACATGCATTGTTTTCTTTATTGTTTATTATTCATTTTGGTATAATTGTTGGCCACGTAATAATCCAAATTTCACCGTCAACAATTGGTGCTAGAAGGAGGGGGGATTTGAACAGAAACTTCGAGGAACCCTTGCGAACTGACAGACATGAACAACGACAGCGACAAGGATGGTAACTCCAGCGGAGATCAGATTGTTGAAGCGGCCGCAGTGATAGGAGATGGGGTGGTGACGATTGGGGAACAATCAGCAGCAACACCAGGAACTAGGACAACCGACCCAGGAACTCTGCAGCACTTCCAAACTGCATTGATAAACTTAATCAGCGAGGCAGGCAAAATAGGGCTTTCGCTTCCCATAGGCCTGAGAGTCTCTTCTCCCTATGAATTAACCACTCATGGAATCCAGCCATCTGGGAGACTGCGGTCGGAGGTTCACATTGCAACCCCTGACGCTTAAACAAGACCATCCATTGAAGAGACTCCCCAAGACCACTCTGAGAGTTTCGGAGGAAGAAAACAAAAGAAGGGAAAAGGCGTGTCGAATGAAGAATTCACGGAGAGGCGAGACCAGGGGCGAATACATGGGGCGAATTCCAATAACACATACCAAAGGAGCCGGCGGAGACACCGTTCTATCTCGTCTGAAGACAAGAGTCCCCGGCCGAGAAGAAAATTACGATCAAAAAGAGCACGGCGAAGAAGATCTGAGAGCACAGAGGATCGAAGAACTGGTAGGAGCCCGGGTGATAGAGACGATTATGGAAGAATGACAATCAAAAGCAGACTTGATCCAGCGGGAGAGCCAACTGGTCAGCGAGATGTCACTTTACAGGAACTGTCAAGGAAGGTTTCGGCGATGGCACGGAGATATGGCCACAACATATCTTCGGATGATGAGTCAGATAGCCCATTTGTTGAACATATTGCTGGCACCCAATTTCCAGACAGATTCAGGATGCCAACCATTGAGCAGTATAAGGAAAACAGAGATCCAAATGAGCATGTCCGCCGATTCCGTAATGTCATGGCCCAATATTCATCCAACAATGGACTGCTATGCCTAACGTTCCCTCAAACATTCGGTGACCTCACCTCCAGGTGGTTCGGGCGACTCCCGCCCGGAAGCATTAACAATTTTTTGAACCTCAGCAAAGCATTCATAAGACAGTTCATGGGAAGTGTGCAGAGAAGAAAATCGCTCGCCCAACTATCAAACCTGAAGCAAGAACGTAATGAGTCGATCAAGAAGTATCTAACAAGATTCGGAAAAGAGGTCGCTCAAATCGAAGACGCCAGTGATGTAGCTGTCATCGCCGCCTTTACCAATGGATTACAAAATGGTCGACTGTCTTTTGACCTGCGGAGAGATCGGCCAAAAACTTACGAAGAGATGATGGAAATAGCTGGCGACTATGCACTGACGGAGGAGGAAGAGGTAGCACAAGGAGGTAGCTACGTGCATGGCCACAAGCCCCGACTCAAAATCAGAGCACAAGGATGACAAGAAAACGCAGTCACGTGATCGTCAGAAAGATGAAAAGAACCAAAATGGGCAACCTAGGGAAAACAGGGGAAACAACCGAACTAGTAGGTTCCGGGGAAGGTATAACCACTACACCCCTCTAACAGGTGATCAAGAAAAGATACTCTCTATAGTAGAAGACAAGGGACTCGCCAAGTACCCTCGACAACAGTCAGCCAATGCTCGAATGGATACAACCAAATATTACCGATTTCACAAAGATCATGGGCATGACACTTCAAAATGCTTCCAGCTGCGTAACCATATTGAAAGCTTAATCAGAGAAGGGCACCTGAAAGATTTTACTCTAAAAGGAGACAAACACGGCGGTCGCCAAGATAGCTGCCAAGGAAGCAGGCAGGAAAGGAAAAGCCCAAGCAGAAGCAGCCCCAACGCTACAATAAACATAATTTTCGGTAGACCTTATACCGGCAGGAGCAATCGAGAGAGGATGTCAGAAGTCCGAGAAGTAATGTATGAGGGCAGAAATATGGAGATAAACTATGTGCAGAGAAATCCAAAGAAAGGAAGAGAAGGACATGACCCCATAACATTTACGGCTGAAGACTCAGATGGGATTGATGCTAAGCCCAATGATGCAATTGTAGTGAGAGTCCAAATAACACACAGGGATGTACTCCGAGTAATGATAGATAACGGGAGTTCAGTTGACATTTTGAGTGCCAGAGTATACGATGAACTGCGACTGGATAGGAAAGATCTGGAGCCCTTCCATGTGCCATTGAAAGGTTTCAGAGGCATGGAAGTGAGATCGTTGGGGACCGTGAAGCTACCAGTGAGGTTTGGGACAACACCATGCCAGCAAACAATCCTACTAGACTTCGTCGTGGTCGACATTCACAACTGGCCATATAATGCTCTACTCGGCCGACCATTCCTCAACAAAACCCGAGCAGTCACTTCAACACACGCATTAAAAGTAAAATTTTCTACGGAGTTTGGAGTTTGGAGTTTGGAGTTTGGAGTTGGGGAATTAAAAGGGTCACAGGAGATGGCTCGTCGCGCTAACCTCTCAATTTTCAAAGACAAGACATGAGTGGAAGCCTTAAGCGTATTCGAGGTGAATAAGGAAACGCAAGAAGAAAATCCAGAAACTTTTGAATTGGATCCAAGGGATAAAACGAGCAGAGAAAAAGAAGAGCTCGCCGAGACTATTGTTCTGGACGAGACGGAACCTGATAAAATAGTGAAGATTGGAGCCAGGCTGGCCGAACAAGTCAAGAGAGATATATCGAACTTATTGAAAGAGTACAAGGAAATTTTTGTATGGAGCCATGAAGACATGCCAGGAATCAATAGAAGCGTGATCTCACACAACCTGGCCGTAGATGAAAAAAACAAACCGGTTGTGCAAAAAAGGAGAAGCTTTAATCCGGAGAGAAGCGCAGCAATAAAGGAAGAAGTGTCTAAATTGCTCGCCGCAGGATCAATAAGAGAGGTTAAATATCCAGAATGGGTGGCGAACGTAGTCCTCGTAAAAAAGAAGAACAATCAGTGGAGGATGTGTGTAGATTTCACCGATCTGAACAAGGCTTGTCCCAAGGATAGCTTCTCCCAAGGATAGCTTCCCCCAAGGATAGCTTCCTATTACCAAGAATTACCAGTTGGTCGATGCAACAGCCGGACACGAGACTTTGAGCTTCATGGATGCATACTCAGGATATAACCAAATCAAGATGCACAAGCCAGACGAAGAGAAAACAGCATTCACCACGGATCAAGGGTTATACTGGTATACAGTCATGCCATTCGGCCTAAAAAATGCCGGAGCAACTTACCAGCGCCTAGTCAACAAGATGTTCGCCAGACAAATTGGGAAGAATATGGAGGTATATGTTGACGACATGCTAATAAAGAGTATCACGGCTGACAAGCATGTAGATGACCTGAGAGAGACATTCGAGGTGCTAACTAGATACGGAATGAAGCTGAACCCCGCGAAATGTGTATTCGGCGTACCGTCCGGAAGGTTCCTCGGATATCAAGTACATCAGAGAGGAATAGAGGTGAACCCAGACAAGATCCAAGCATTGGCTAAAATGATTTCCCCGAAAACCCTGAAGGACGTCCAAAGACTCACAGGGTGCTTGGCATCATTAAACAGGTTCATAGCAAAATCTACAGACCGATGCCTACCATTCTTTAAAGCTCTTAAGAAAGGCAAAGAGGTCGAGTGGAACAAAGATTGTGAGAAGGCCTTTTAGGCCCTGAAAGAATACATCGGGTGAGCGCCACTGCTGTCAAAACCAGTAGCCGGAGAAACACTATACATGTATCTGTCTGTCTCTGAAGCAGCTACAAGTTCTGTACTGGTGAGACAGGAAGAGAGGATCGAGAAACCGATATACTACACAAGCAAATCACTGTTACCAGCTGAGACAAGATACTCGCCAGCCGAGAAGATGGCACTTGCCCTAATAACAGCAGCGAGAAAGTTAAGGCCGTATTTCCAGGCTCATAAAAACAGAGTATACACCAACTGCCCACTGAAACTGATTTTACAAAAGCAAGAGGTATCTGGAAGACTAACAAAGTAGGCGATCGAATTAAGTGAGTTTGATGTAAAGTATCTCCCAAAGGACGGCAATTAAGGGCCAAGCAGTGGCGGATTTTGTGGTAGAGTTCATCGAACCAAACATGGAAGTGGCAAGGATGATGGTGGAACAAACTAAGAAAACATTCAGGTGGTAACTCCGCATCGACGGGTCGTCAAACACGCATGGCAGCTGGGCAGGGGTAGTGGTATCAACCCCGGAAGGAGATTCAGTCGAATGTACCTTGCGTTTTGACTTCAAAGCTACTAACAACCAGGCTAAGTATGAAGCACCCATAGCAGGACTAAGAGTTTGCACGGTTCTAGGAGCCGATGAAGTGAAAATTTTCAGCGACTCCCAAGTCATTGTTAATCAAATATTAGATGAATACCATGCGAGAGACGAAAACATGATCACTTACCTAAAATTAGCAAAGGAGCTGCTGGGAAGATTTAAAGAATACAGGATTACCCAGATTCCTAAAGAAGAAAACGAGCAGGCTGACGCTTTGGCCAAATTGGTGTCTGCCACAATCAACATCTGGCCCAGAACTATTCCCATGATTCACCTACTACAACCAAGTATAATCAAACAAATGGAAGTTGAGGCAGTCTTCGACGAGACAGACAGCTGGATAATACCAATCAAAGAGTACCTTGTCAATGACGTACTCCCGAGTGATCCATTGGAGGCAAAACGACTGAAGTACATGGCTACAAGATATTCAGTCCTCAATAGAGAACTGTACAAGAGGGGATACTCAAGGGCATTGCAGAGATATGTCGGACCTGAAGAAGCAGAAGGGATACTAAAAAGCATACATAGTGGAAACTGTGGGAACCATGCTGGGGGTGTCAGTCTAGCCCACAAAACGTTAAGACAGGGTTTTTACTAGCCAACATTGTTCGCTGATGCAAAAAGGATAGCGACAAAGTGTGAGGCGTGTCAAAGAATTGCAAACAACATTCGCCAACCACCTGAACTCTTGCAGAGCATCACCTTGCCTTGGCCATTCGCCATGTGGGGAATTGACTTGATCGGCCCAATGCCAACAGCACCCGAAGGAGCAAAACATGCCATTGTGGCCATGGATTACTTTACAAAATGGGTAGAAGCCGAGTCATTGGTGCACATAACAGAAGAAAACACTACAAGCTTTGTGAAGAAAAATATCCTGTATAGATTCGGGATACCAAACACCATCATCACTGACAATGGAACCCAATTCGATGGCAAGAAATTCAGGGAGCTGTGTGACAAGTATGGAATCAACAACTACTACGCAACTCCAGCACATCCACAGACAAATGGTCAAACTGAACCAGTGAACAAAATTATAAAACATAATCTGAAAGCCAAGCTGGCTGCGAAGAAGGGTAGCTGGGCAGAGAAGTTGCCACAGGTGCTATGGGCATATCGAACCACAGAAAGAAGCTCAACAGGTGAGACCCCATATTCCATGGCTTTCAGAGCTGAAGCCGTTATCCCCGTGGAAACATCTTTCTCTTCACCAAGGGTACAACTCTTCCAACCAGAACTCAACATTGATATGCTAAAATACGGTCTGGACGAGCTAGAAGAAAGGAGAGAACACGCACAAATAAGAAACGCTGCCTACCAACAAAGGGCAGCCAGGTACTACAACTCACATGTGCGTGAAAGAAAATTCGTACTCGACGACTTAGTGCTGAAGAGGGAGAATCCGGGAACCAAAGACAAAACTGCAGGATCGCTCGTAGATAAATGGGAAGGGCCTTATCAAATTACGGGCATAGCTGGTCACAGGGCATATCGCATTATTCGAGAGGACTTGGGCGAACTACCTTGACCATGCAATGCACAGTACCTGAAAATATACTACCCCTGACTGCGTCACCTCTCTTTAGGATTTACTTTGATATTTTCTTTTTTAGAAGTAACCAGTTTACAAAAAAGTTACTCACCGTCGCGTAAAGACGAGCTTAATACTCGCAGCGACAAAAGCGAGCAGGATGACCCTAAAATCATAGCGGATTAAATGCGAATACGTCACCACAGCCCGAACCTATTATAAAACCGATCGGTGACCACCACCGATGATAAGGCAAGGCCCCTGGAAAGACGCGAGAAGTGTCAAATCAAAAGCGTACATGACACCTCAATGAAAAACGCTGGGGGTCGATAAAGCTAGCTATAAACAGAAATGACTTAGGTCAAAAGCAAAAGTGGGAGACATCCCAATAATATGCTAAAATAAACTTGGTGTATAGTCGGACACATCCTGACGAACACTGATAGAGCCAAAACTCAGCAAAGGCAGCTGAACAAAAACTAATAAAGCCAAAAACTCAGCAAAGGCAGCTGAATAAAAAACAAACGGATAAAAATACTCGGCGGAGGTTGGAGAAATACGTATAAATCCAAAAGAAAGCTGAATCATAAAGGAAAGCGCAACAGATAAAAAATGTATTGCATAAATAAAGTATCATTTACAGGTGAGTACATAAACAAAAATATAAAACTAAGTATCAGCCGGGGCATCGCCACCATCTTCATCATCCTCCTCAAACTCATCTTCTGATAGCCAAACTAACACTTTATCCTCGACCGGCATAAACGGTCCATAATCCCTGCCGGCAACAGGGCCCAAATCAGGTTCGGCACCGAAACCAGAAAAAATGCCTTTCCGACCAGAATAATAAGTGTTAAAGGCACGCTTGGTGGGGACTTCTAAATGCATCGGGTGAGGGTCAGTCCTCGTATAGCGGTAGTGGGCTTTTCAGCGCTTTATCTGCTCCTTAATTGAGCCCACTGCGTTGTCCATGTGCAATTGAAGGGATTTGTCAAAGCGCCTTAAAGCATTCTCATTCGAATGATCCTTCATTGCAAAGAATTTCTTCCACTGTCTCATGCCCTTTTCAAATTCGCGTAAAAAAAACGCATCATAGGCAGGGGATCTTTTAAAACGGTCAACTGCTTCGACCTCCAATACAGCCTTCAAATCACTGAAGACGGCGTCCCGCGAGGGTAGCTGGTTGTGCAAATCTTGCGTTTCTCGCTCAGCTTTCTCTCTAGCTTCTTCGGCTAGCCGCTCAGTTTCCAAATGCGCTACGAGTGAATCCTGACTAGCAGACAACTGCTCTTTTAGCGAGCGAATTTCTTCCTCAGCCACAGACAGTTTTTCCTCGGCGGCGAATCGAGCAGACAAATGCCCATCCGTGGATTCACTCAGCTGAGCGAGTTGTTGAGCGTGGGATTCTTCAGCAGAAAGCTTCTTCGACTGCCAAGATGGAAGCCTGCTCTCGCAGGCGTTTATTATCTTTGGAAAGAAAGTTCCCGCACCTATAGCTGTCAGCCAACTCAGACATCATCTGAAAAGAAAATATACGAGTTAGAAAGTATGCATAAACGAAGATTTAACACAAGTGCTTCAAGAAACCTACCAAAGAATGACAGTTGAAGAAAAACTTCATTTTCCTATTACAAGACTTGCCCTTCACATGCTGCCAACCTTCACCAACATAGACATCGTTGTTGATTAAGTGTGAGCAAATTTCCGCAGCTGAGAAGTCTGAAAGGGAAACATAACCGGATTCTTCATCAGCTTCAGTCGAGCCCACAAGAGCAGCTTCATGGGCAACACCCGAACCAGATGCAGAGGCAAACACCCTAGTCGGTTTCGACGGTCCTGGCTGACCAGCTAACTCTGATCGACCAGACTGCCTAGGCTGACCAGCGGAAGAAACATTCGGCTCACTTGCGGCCACCGGAGGAGAAGCCACTCTGGACGGGGCAGGAGTAGGATCATTCAAGTCATTAGCCCCCTCAGAAGACGGAGGCACCACCGGGTTTACCCCTTCAACAGAAACCTCATGAACAGTTTTTTAAACAGGGGCAACCTCGGTGAACACAGGCTCACCGGCACCTTCCTCATCCGAAGAAAGTACATACTGCACAACCCTTGATGCCCGTTTTGGGGGTCGAACAGCATGATCGAGGGTACTCTCGGCGGGGCGCTTCCCCCTGCCAGTCTTGGGGTTCAAATCACTTGCAGGATCGGGGGGAGTTTCGGGGACATTCGCATCAAAAACGGGAATGTCATTTTGCACCCTTGAAGCACCCACTTTTTCCTTACCCTTGCTACTAGGGGTACTCGCAGCCATTTCCTGGCGAACGAGGGCTTGACCCATTTCGACACCTCTCTCGTGACCATCACCAACATCTTCGTCATCGGAAGGATCACCACCATCTGGACTAGCGACCCCTTCCTTGGCTAAGCCAGCGGCATGCCTTTTACTAGCAGCCTCAGAGTTCTTCACTACCCGGGCTTGTAAATCGCAAACTGTATCAAAATCGCACACTGCAAAAAGCAACTATCCGTTAGTAACACAATAAACAAAACAATAATACTGAAGTAAAGTATGTGAAACTTACGACGAGGAAGTCTGGCAGGCAAGCGCGGAAAAATTTGCTTAGTAATCATCTTCTCCTCATTTAAGAGGAATGATCGGCCCCTCTCATCCAGAGGGAGGACAGCGGCCGCAGATAGATGAGATATCTCTGCATCTAGCAGAATGGGGGTCCCCTTCGACCAAGCTTCAGGAGAAGTAAAATATCTGGGAACT
The DNA here is from genome assembly GCA_008009225.1 of Acer yangbiense. Taxonomy (NCBI): domain Eukaryota; kingdom Viridiplantae; phylum Streptophyta; class Magnoliopsida; order Sapindales; family Sapindaceae; genus Acer; species Acer yangbiense. The sequence continues at coordinate 7,822,462 of CM017771.1, forward strand.
TTCCTCACCGGAAGATTATGGCGACCACTAGCGGGCACATCTCTGCCCTATTCACCACCAACAAAGAACCAACTGTTCTTCCACCGCTTATTCGAGGTAGGAAAACCCCAAATAAAGCCTTTCTTCTTCTCGTCGCTGGAAACCTCCACCTTTCCGGGGTTCGCCACACCCTCAAGAATCCAGTTCTCCACGGCTGAAGAAAGAAGAAAATACGTGCCACTATTACCCGCTTGCCTCAAAGTATAAAAATGGCGAATCTCACGGGGGGTAGGGGGTCCGTAACCTTTAAGCCTCCACATCAAACATAAGCACATCAAAATCCTATAACTATTGGGGGTGAGTTGGGCAGGTGCAATCTGGGCCTCTGCAAGGAATCTGGCGATGAAAGGCTGAAGAGGAAGGGTTACCCCACAGCTGAGCATTGCGCCATAAATGGCGACCGTATTTTCAGAAGGATTCCACGCTGCTCAATCACCGGGTAGTATCAAAGTCACTACATCCGGGATGTCAAAACGACTCTTATATCTGTGAAGTTCTTCCTCGCCAACCACATTGACTTCACAGTCAAAGGAACATAAACGGTCAAACGAGAAGTGCGGTCTATCTCGCTGGTGATTATTAACATCTGAGTCGACAGTTGTCTGAGCATCCAACAAAGACCCTCGGGGAACCCTAGAAGCCCGTCGTCTACTACCACCAGATTTAGAAGACCTCGTTATCACTGGAGAATCACTATCAAAAGACGAAGGAGAAGAAATATCAGGAATAGAATTTTCCTCAGTAGCAGGAACATAAACAGAAATTGGAACCGGAGAATCTGGATGAAAGTTACGAATCAAAGATTCAATTCGATCCGTAGTACGCTTGTCACCAAGTTCTAAAGCTTGCATCATTTGATTAAAAAGAGAAGAACGCAAGGAATGATCCATGGAAACTCACCAGAAAAACCCTAGAATCGGAGAGTACGCAGGAGGTTTGAGGATGCCAAGTACGATCGAGTTCAGTAAGCCGTCCGACAATGAGAGAAAGGGGAAGAAAGCTGCGGCAAACCTTTAAGGAAGCGAAAAAATGAGACGAATGAAAAACAATGAAGGAGCTCTATTTTGAGAAAACGAAAGAGTTGGTAGAAATATGAAAAGATCGAGAGGAAGAAGAAACGTTTAAGCATTAAAAAGGGGAGTTTTAAAATTCAAAAAACCAGGAAAAAGGATACTGATAAAGTGAATGACGGTCACGGTAAACAGCCGCAACATCATCCACCAAGTAACAGACATGTGGCGCCTCAGGGATCACCAAGCAGTCAAAACGCAGTTTTCACTGCGTCAAGTGAGTGGAAGCGTCAGAAATTGTGTGGCCAGAAATGAAGGCTTGCACCAAAAGAGTCAACCAGCAAAATCCAACACGTGGTGAAAATAAAAAGAAGGGAAATTATTTACAAAGCATACCAGAAAGCCCAAGTATAGATATAAATACTGCTCGCAGAGGCAAACAAATTGGAAGACCAAAATATTCGCTCAGCTCAAAATATTTATGGGGGTATTGTTGTATGTGTGATTTCGCCAAGCAGACACGTCATCAAAGGAATCAGTAAATGGTGGGAAAGACATTGCCACGTCACTCGTTGACCAAGTCAAAAGAGAAAAGTGGACCAGACAGCATGTCAAACAAATCCCAAGTCAATAAGTCAAAGATGTGGTCGCCAGATCAAGGTATGTACCTGCTAGGGATAAAACGCGGTCGCCGAAAGGTGGTACCCGAAGGTGAAGGTACTCGCCACATCAGCTTACTAGGTACAAACCGACTCGGCAGAAACACAGAAATAAACCCTAAACTTCCGGAAGACCCCTGACAACGAAGAATCATAGAAGGAAAGGGTAGGAAACATATCCTAATCCGTTGCAACACAGGATTCCTAGTACAAATCAAAGAGGAAATCCTATCACCAACACAGCAAAAATCAAGGGGAAACCCTAAATATCATGTATAAATAGAACCATCTATCCCACGAGGAAGGGGTTCAAAAATAGAGAGAGAGAAATCAATTATTCAAGAGACTTGAGTGTGTAATCAAACAGTAAAATCATAGTATTATCTTCTGCCTTCTAGGGCGCCGTGGTTTTTTCCCATTCAAGAGTTTTTCCACGTAAAACCTGTCTCTTACATGCATTGTTTTCTTTGTTGTTTATTATTCGTTTTGGTATAATTGTTGGCCACGTAATAATCCAAATTTCACCGTCAACAGGTTCCAAACATCACCTAAACATTCCTTGCTCAAGCAAATTGTTAAAAGAATATTTGGAAGTTGAAATTTTCTTCATCATTCACAGGATTATTACTTTTAAACTAAAAAACCTTTGTAAAATTATAGTTTAAGGATATATAATTTTACTTTATTTTTTTGGTTTTGCTAATGGAGGATAAATAAAAGGATTGGTAAATTTAAAAGAATGAAACTTGATGCTGAACGAAGAGTTACTGGTTGGTATTTTTGTGAAATAAGGTTTTACCGATAGCAGTTTGGTGAATCAAGATTCAAGTTGTTGTTCAAAGTATTTGATATTATGGGTTTCTTTGTAGGCATGTCATGTGTGTTCCTCAATCACTCGGTGTTTTTGAAATTCCTCTTCATTACATATTAAAGCGATGGACTAAAGATGTAAGGAGTTTTTATTTCATAGGTATATTCCGAAAGAAACACAATCTAAGAAGCAACATTTTGATGAATTAATTTGTCAAGCTACCAAATTGAGTGAAGATGCATCTTGCATATAATGCACTAAAGGAAGCATTAGAAAAATATGCAACTTTGAATCATTCTCATCATAAATCAAAAGAATTTAAATATGGATTGGATGAAGCTACCGTGATTGACAAATAACATAATGCATGATATTTTATTACTTTTCTAAGGTATTTAATTATTTTTCCGAGGTATGGTATGAATTGACAACATTAAAAAATCCATATAATTGAACATCAAAATTAACCCACTTAACCCTAAACCTAGAACTTTAAGGTATGGAACCACGCTGATTTCGGGGGAAGTGTGGATCACCCTTCAAATAGACATGTACATCACACTTCAAAAACCACTTCTGATTACCCAGTTATATTGTCATTAATGATCATGGCACGATTGTTCACATTTCAGGAGTTGCATACTACTATCTGCTATAATTTTCTAAATGAATTGCTATCAATATATCATCATATTCCAACAAAATATAACCAAAAATTCTGTTACATTACATTTACTTCATCAGGTAAGCAATGTAATCGTTCATGGCCTATACATCCACCATTGTCAAGTTGATGAGCAAAGCTCGGTGATAGGGCCAAATGGAAAGATAATGCAGCTTGGAAAGGCAGATGGGGATGCAATCAGATTGGTTTCAATAACAAAGGTTTAGATAGACCACAACACACTATACAAATGTGAAGACAGCCTCATCGATGTCAGTTTAGAGACCAAAACAAGGTCATGCTTCTAGGCCATGATAATGGCTTCATCCAGGATAAAAACATGAAGGTGACCATTGCCTTCAATCATTTCTGACCTAATTGTAACCAAAGAATGCTAAGGTGATTTGCTTGTCCCAATCTATATACTCAATAAATTTCGCTAAAGAAGTCACAAGACAAAAGTAGATAGAACACTAATGATACCAACCGATTTATATTAAAACAATGTAGGGTCCGCCATGAATTCGCACACGTAGTGAACAATCTCCACCAATGATGGTCACAGTATACTATTGGAGGAAGCATGAGCCATAGCAATAAGAGTCATGCCAACTTGTTTGTCGCTCCAAAGTCAGAAAATAAGGAGGTAATTTCAATTCTTCATATAACCGATACCATATATATGCTCTAAAGAACAGTTAGCTAAAAAACATAGAATAATTTGAATGTGAAGAACTAAATATAAGAAAACTAGACTTGAATATTATAAAATATAGAGAAGCGATTACTTATGAGATGTATGAATTTAAACATGTGACATGGAGATTGGGTAGCCAAGAAAGCCCATGGAGCGTGCCATGAGTATCAATGGCGGTATAACTAGTAATTAGAAGTGGTTTTTGAAATGTGATGCATATGTGTCTTTGAAAGGTGATCCAAACTTTCCCCAAAATCATCGCGGTTACATACCTTAAAGTTTCAGGTTTAGGGTTAAGTGAGTTGTCATTAGGATCTGTAACTTTGATTTATTGAAGACTTTTCTTCTACTACCCTTCTCAATTCCACTCTTCATCCTCATAGGAGCTCCTTTTGTATTTGATACTTGTGGATCAAGTAATAAAATACCAAGCATCATTATATTTTCTTTGTCAATCCCGGTAGCTTCATGCAATCCATATCCAAGTTCTTTTGATTGATGAAAAGAATGATTCAAAGTTGCACATTTTTTCCGATGCTTTTTTTAGTGCATTATATGCAATAGTGAAAGTTCACTTTCATGAGATAAATATGCCTTTTCACTCAATTTGGTAGCTTGACGAATTAATTCATCAAAACGTTGCTTCTTGGATTGTGCTTCTTTTGGAATGTACCTTATGGATTCAAAACTCCTTACATCTTTAGTCCATCGCTTTAATATGTAATGAAGAGAAATTTTAAAAACACCAAGTGATTGAAGAATATACACGACATGCCTACAAAGAAACCCATAATATTCAAACATTCGACACAAACAAGTACACAAACAAGTAACATCTTGCTTGTGTTTTCATCCCAAATTACGATGAAGTTTGGGTTCTTCACAAGATCTTGAACTTTAAAAGTCTTCATTTCTTCCTCCCTTGAAGCAAAACATGTGGATGCTCCTAAAATTTCAACTTGAAATTTCTTAAAACCTTTATGTGTATAAATTGTTGACATTTGCTTCTCAAAAGGTGATGGAAACTTTAATACCGGTTCTTTATGACATGTTTTGAAATTTGCATGAGCTTCCTTTTCTTTTCTATCTCTTAAAGTCACTTTGTATTGTTCAACAAATTCCTTTAATGAAGTCTTCTTATTAACATATTTATAAAAATAAAAATAAAAAGTTTATACTTTCCGACTGTTGGGCTGTAAACATTCTCGTAAAAAATGTATCTCTCATATAAGTAGGCACCCATACTTGTGATCTTCAAATAAACATCCAAGCCACCCATTTTCTTCAAGTTCAAGTCTATCAACAATATTCCACCATTTTTCATAAAATCTTCCTCTAACCATGAATTATAAATACAATCATTGAATGCTCTCATAAAAAAAAATCATCTTTCTTAATCACATGATCAAGCTTTTTAAGGACCTTCCTTAATATATGCCATAAACAAAAGCGATGTCGTGTGTTAGGAAAAACAATCCCAATGGCTGCTTTCATAGCTTTGTCCTGATCAGTAAGTATAGCAATTAGAGCTTTTCCACACATTGCTCTAACCCATGTTTGCATTAACCACACAAATGTTGAAGTTGTCTCATTTGCAAGCAAGACACATCCAAATAATTTAGATCGAAAAAGATTATTTACTCCAATAAAAGGGGCAAATGGCATTTTGAATTTATTTGTAATATATGTCGTGTCAAATGAGACAGTATCTCCAAATATCTTATAATCTTCTTTACTTCTAGCATCAACTCAAAAAATATTTATTAATCTTTGTTCTTCATCCAAATCCATTGCATAAAAGAAGGGTTTTTTTTTTCTTTTTTTCCTCCATATGCATAAAATGTTCAAGCATTGCTTTAGCATCCCCAGATGCAAGTGCCAATCGCCATCTCTTATTCAAATGGTTTCTAATATCTTTCTCTAGACACCTAACATTTTCATACACGTCATGTTGCTTAGCCATTGCAGCAAAAAATTTATCAGTACCCACCTCAACTGCATGTAAACTATCAATATCTTGTTTACTAACTGATGTGTTGAAATGTTAGTCCAACATCATCTCTGGAAGGCCCAATTCAGAACCAACCATTGAAGACCCAACATAAGTTCTGGATCCATACTTGATCAGGCCCAAGTCAGCCATTTCCTTATACGGTGCCGTTTTGTACATGTTATCAGATTCTACATCAGCTGCCAGACTTCCTTGCTGAGCTGGCGTTATTTTAGTGGTGGTTGTGGATTACATTGCTGAGTCAGGTGACATGGGTATATAAGGAAAGAGATAAGGAGAGAGTCTGATCGGTTCTCTCATATTTTAGGGCTTCCAGAATTCTCTTTTGCTCTCTCTTGTTATTCTCTCAACGAAAAGTCTCTCTCTCTTCATCTCTGGTGAATCCAGTGTTCTTGAGTGGTTTGTTTTGTAATCTCAAGTGTTGTAATGGTGATTTGAGAGTGATCTGAGAGTGGTGTACGGTTTGTGTACAGATTGAGAGGGATTCTATTTGTGATTCTGTTCGTTATTGTTGATTAGGGTTCTTGATCTTGTTGTGTTAACAGATCTGGAACTTTAGAGGGGTCTTGGGTTGGTTCATTCGGTTTTGTGTATAGATCTTCTACTGATTGTGTAGATCTTGTGCTGTAAAGACTCTTACTTAGTGGAGGAGCTTCTCTGTGAGGCTCAACGTGGATGTAGGCCGGGTTTTGGCCGAACCACGATAAAACCTCTGTGTTCTCTCTTCTTCTCTTCCTCTGTTTTACTTATATCTCTACTCTTTAATTTCTACTTATAATATCTGTTAATCTTGTGCTTTTAGTTCTCCGATTTGCATGTGATAGGTCTAGGTTGTTGTGTACTATCTTGTTTAGTATATGTAGATCTATTCTTGTTGTTTAATCTGATATTAACAGAATTTTGGTTGGGTAGAGTTTGATATAAATCAAGTGATAGTTCAGAGTTGCTCTTGTTTATTTCCGCAAGATTTCTTGAGACATATCTGAAACTAATAGTTTATAGGATTTATATTGGGATATTATTATTTTCCCCCCTGAGGTATACCCTATTGTTAAGATGAGGACAGGGTTTGGGCTTATTGGCCGTTCTTCCCCCAAAATCAAACTAATGTTAACTGTCCCCCTTCTGACACACTTTTCATCCGGTCAATATACTTTATACCCCTTTGACCGTTAAATGGAAGGGCATTAACGTCATTGACCATCTCTTTTTTATTTTGTTATTTAAATTTAATAATAACAATAATAATAATAATATTAATAATATCAGTATTGTTCTTCTCTCTCCAAGCAACGACCACATTCAATCATCATCATCGTTCTTCTTCTCTCTCAAACCTTAGCCATCTCTGTCTCACTACCACCACCATCTCTCTCTCATGCACAACACACCACCATCTCTCTCACTGTATTCAGACCATAACCATCTCTCTCACGCACACACCACCACCGATCGCTGCCGAACGAAACCCAAATCGCCGCGAATCGAAACCCAAATCTAAATCGCCGCGGTGATGAGGTTTGGGTTCTGGTGGTGGCCGATCTCCTCACAGGGTGTTTGGGGTAACCACCGGTTTGATTTGTGGTTAGGGTTTGACAACTAGTCAATTTCGATTGGGGTTCGATTTGGTTCGATTTGGTTTGGGTTCGATTGGGGTTCAATATGGTTCGGTTTGGGTTCGATTGGGGTTCAATATGGTTCAGTTTGGGTTCGATTGGGGTTCGATTAGGGTTCAATATGGTTCGGTTTGGTTCGATTTGATTGGGGTTCAATTTCGATTGGGGTTCGATTTGGTTCGATTTGTGTGTTTGACTGGTGGTGGGTCGGTTTGGTTTCCGGTGGTGGTGGTGGGTCGGTCGGATTGTGTGGTGGTCGTGGAAGAGGCAGAGGCGAGTTTTGTGTGATGGCAGTTGGATGGTGGTGGTGGCGGTGTGAATTTGGTGGTGGTTCGAAGGTGGTGGCTCGGTTGGGTTTTCTGGGTTGGTGTTCTTGGTGGAAGTCCAGATTGGATCTCCACCGTCCATCTCATGAGATGGACGGTGGAGATCCAATCTGGACTTCCACCAAGAACACAATTTCTTTTTGTTTTTTTTTTGTGTTTTTTCTTTTGTTTTTAAATACTATTTAAATTATTTAAATTTCGTTTTATAAAATTAAATAAAAAAATCTTCACCATCCATCTCAGAGGATGGATGGTGGAGATCCATCTTTTTATTGTTTTTTTATTTTATTTTTCTGTTTTTTAAAATATATTTTTTATTTAATTAATGTTAATTATATAGAGTTAACTGAAGGATAAAACAGTCATTTACATTGGTTTTAACATTCAAAGGGGTATAAAGTACATTGACTGGATGAAAAGTGTGCCAGAAGGGGGTCAGTTAACATAAGTTTGATTTTAGGGGGAAGAACGGCCAATAAGCCCAAACCCTGTCCTCGTCTTAACAATAGGGTATACCTCGGGGGGGGGGGGGGAAATAATAATATCCCATTTATATTTGGTATCTTTTTGGTATTGTCATCATTGTATATATATATATATATATATTATGATGCATCTCGATCAGATTTCTGAGGAATATAGTGATTGATTTGGGTATTTTTGGTACTGTTGGTGAATATCTTTTTCTGTCAGTATTTATAAGTGAAGCTTACATATTGTTTAGTCTTAACAGAAGGTGTTAGAGGTGTTTCTTAGGTACAAGAAAATCCTAACATGATGTAATGCTCCTATGACGTGGAAAATAACGTGCATGAGCCAGAAAGAGTTCATGGTTATGCTATTTAATAAATTTGTGAGCATACCATTTCCCACAAGATTCTCTTTTGATATGCAATATTGCCTAACAACCAATTTTCAAACAAGGTCGATGATTATCAACATCAAATTCTCTTTTCACACCATGCCTAGTACATGCATATTTAACATTAATGAATTCTTTAGATGACTTTGATCGACGACTAGCTTTTGTTGAAATACCAAATCCACTAAATTTTGTATACTTTAGGTAAATAAGCAAAGGGCTCATGTTGGGAGTCAAACTCCATTCTATTAAAAGACTCTAAACATTTATCAAATTCATCATCCACCAAATAAGTATTTTCATTCTCCACCGGGGTATCATTACCGTCTCGAACAATTTCATTAATGCATTCTTTCACATCCAAATTTAAATCAATCTCTAAATCCATAATTACCTAAAGAAAGACACAAGTAAAATTTAAATAAATTAAATAAAAAATATATGAACACAAAACATTATTAATTTATTCTTTTAAAATAAATAATAAGCTAATAAAAAAGCTATATATACCATTAAAAGCTTGTTGACCTATACAAATTATAAACTAAGGCACATGAATATTGATTCCAACAAAAATAATTTGGGATGTGATTAAATATGTCATCAAAGCTCATTTAAAAAAAAAATACAAAATTAAAGCACATTATATATAAAAAATTAAAGTAAAATAAAATCTAACCTGGCTTGACAAGCTTTTGCAACCCTTCTTCCACAATTTTTTCAAGTTTGTTAATGTTCTTCTAATAGACAATTTTACAAACACCTTGTATACACTCTAGAATCTCCATCTTTTTTTTTTTTTTTTTGATACCGTGGTCTTACAATCAGTGAATGACTTGAAGAAAAAGTAAATAAAAAATAGAATAATGCTACTCCATCCAAAATTTCAACCCAAATGTGAGGTGTCATCGCAACACATAACATGGGCCAACGTCATGATTTCCAAGATTTTGTGTGGTGATGACACCTCACATTTGGGTTGGAATTTGAGTTGAAATTTTAGATGGAGTATCATTACTCTAAAATGGCATAAATATAATAAGCACACCCATATTTTAATAAAAAATTTAATTATAAAAATATCCTAATAGGAATTTACTAATAAAGACAAATTAGTTTAATTAAAAATAAACTAAATACTATGTACACTCATTAATTACACACATATCTTCAACTATATCACTTTATTAAAATAAAAATAAAAAAGTAAACCCTAATTAATCCCTAATTCTTGGGTGTGTTTGGCAGGCGAGAAAAAGAAAATAAAAAATAAAAAACAGAGTATTTGGAGTATACGACGCAGGTTTTGTTCAATTATGACAATGGCAATCGTTTTGATAATCTGTTCGAGGCTCTCAATAGTAGTGGTTACAAAAATCTCACCATGAAAATTGAAAACATAACACTTTGCGTTTTTTATTTGTTTGTTGTGCTACTACCTACGAAATACAAAAACAGAGAGGAGGACCAAAGTTAAGAATAGTAAATGAGTAATCAGGAAGTTAAAGGAGCTGTGATAAAATACACTGCCTACTGTATACAATTAAACTGCACACTATATAGCCTATGATTTTAAGGTTTTTTTTTAATTTTTTTTTATTTTTTTCGTGTGTTTTGAATTTGAATTCTACACGGTACGAGATCTTGATTGACACCGATATAAAATACATATATATTTTTTCTTTTATACCGATACCAATAAAAATCGTGTATAAGGGTACTATTGACATTAAGATGGGTGTTTATAGTAATGTTTAAATTTTAAATTTTAGACATGGGTGTACTTATAAATTTGGGTGTGCTTATCATATTTATGAATGTCAATATCCATACCCCTCTTAAAAATACTGTGAAAGTAAAAGTACAACAACTACACGTGTCAAAGTTGAAAGAACAGCAAAATTGAAATTAAAAAGAAAGGGCTTGCTTTATTTATAAAATAAAATATAATTAACCGAGAATTTTAGATAAAAACGTAAAAATCAAAAATCAAAAATCAAAAAGCTGGAAAAGAGATTTGGGGACAGATGTCAACTATATGGGTAGAGAGTGTCAGCAATAGTGGCCTAATCAACTGTTTTTTTTTTTTTTTTGAAACACTAATCGACTGTTTTTAACACACCTTGGAAAAGAGATCAGATGACAGATGTCATATGTATGGGTAAAGAGTGTCCAACAATAGTCGCTTAGCAAACATTAGGATAAATTTTTTTTTTTTTTGATGGAAAAAACCAGAGACTTACAACACCTGGAAATCAGATCCAGGGCATGAAACATGAAAAACATGTTTATAAGTACAATTGGGACTCAGCATCATAAGAAACACAAGCACAGCCCAGACGAAAGTCCCACAAACGGGAGAAAAAAACCCACACACAAAGGTGGGAAAGACACCCTCACTCAGAGGGATTACAACTAGCAAACCCAGCCCTCACTGGGGAGAGAACACCCAGACCACAAACCCTCACAAGAGGGATCGAAACTAACCAACAAACCTCAAAAAGAGGACTGAAACTAAACTAAAAAAACTAACAAAACCTCACAAAGAGGACTAAACTAACTGACTAAACCTAACACCAATCAGAGGAGGAGGAATTCCTTGGCTGCCGGCAAGTGCTCCGGAAGAGAGGATCGGGCCGGACGAATTCCAGGGACGTCGTCGCTGCTCACACCGAACGTTACACTCCAGATCTGGCCGGATCCAAGAGGATCGGCCTATCTAACCGCTGCCGGCGTTGCCCGGAAAAAGACCCGCAAGGTGGCGGGAGAGGGTCGGCCAGACGAACACCAGGGCCGTCGTAGCAGCCACAGAAGACACCCATCTGATCGGGAAGGCCCAACGAGAGGAAGAAGACCGCCCAAAGGGGCGACATCGCCGCCGACTCCCGCTGCCACAGCAAGAAGCCGGCGACGGAATTGAGGCGGTTAGGTTTTGAAAGTTTGAGAGAAACTGTAGAGAGATATTTTTAGAGAGAGATCAATTGTTTTTTCTTTTTCTTTTTTTTCTTTTTTTTCTTTTCTTCTTTTTTTCTTTCTTTTTCTTTTTTTCTTCTTTTTTTCTTTCTTTTTCTTTTTTTCTTCTTTTTTTCTTTCTTTTTTTTTTCCTTTTTTTTTTTTTTTTCCTTTTTTTTCCTTTTTTTCATTTTTTTTTCATTTTTTTTTCTTTTCTTCTTTTTTTCCTTTTTTTTTTTTTCTTTTTCTTTTCTTTTTTTCTTTTTTCTTTTTTCTTTTCTTAAAAAAAAAAAGAAAAAAAAGAAAAAAAAAAGAAAAAGAAAAAAAACATAAGGATAAATTCTTAAAAAGAAAACAATTTCTATATTAAATTAACAAATTTAATCTAAAATATCATATTACTTTTAATTACAAATGCACAATTAAATTATAATTTTTTGTCATTTTCATTTTTATTTTCTTAAGGGTGAGGATTTGGAGTCAATAACGACTCAGCAGTCAGCATCATCCCCAAATATCTGGACTTGAAAAATATTCTCAGCTGAAAAGTTCCAATTTTTCCCAGGAAAATTTCAACCTCTGTGGTACAAGCTATGGTTGTGAGCTTCAAGTAAGAAAACATGGCCACTGCTTCCACTCTTCCCACAGCTCTCGCTCTTCAACCATCTTTCTCTTCTCCGTTCACCGCCACCTCCAAACTCACTTTCCCAGTAAGCTCACTCCTCCTTCCCTCTGTTTGGTTGCTGATAATTGGAAAAGAAAATTAAAGTGAAACCCTTGATGTAGTTTTACATTGTTTTTGGTATTCTTGAATTGAATTAGAACAAACCCTGTTGTAGAATGTTGAATTTGTTCAGTTGGGGCAATGGGGAGATGGGTTTCTTTTGTTTTCTAGTGTAATTTAGTGATTAAGATGTTAAAGATGGTTCATTTTCTTACAACCAAAATGGGATTTTTGTTGTTTTGATTTTGCAGATTTTTAGCCGGTCTAGAGGTAGACATGGTTTTGGTGCAATTGCTTGTGTTCATGCTGCTATATCCAGCAAAGACCAAGGTGCGTTTCCCTCTTATCTCTATACATATACACACATATACATATTCTAGGCTTTGGGAGATCGAATAAATGTTAAAATGCAAACATTCACACTAGAGAATGACTTTACATGCACAGACATATATATATATATATATATATATATATATATATATATAAATGAAATGAGTTTAATATGTTTTACAAGTTGAACTTTAAATTTTCTGAAGGTGCATTTGATCCTGAGCTTCGAATAGTGCTTGAACTTGCCACTGACTCTGAGTTGTATGAGCTTGAAAGAATCCTTTTTGGCCCCAGGTGATTTTTGATCCATGATATTTTGAACAACTCCCAACTCCCAGGAGAGGGATTTAATTTCATCCAGTTTATTACTATGTAGTTGTATCAAGGTCAATTTGAGTGCTGGTGCTTATTTACTGAAATTTTCTAACTAAACTATCGATGTTATCTGTTATCAACAATTAGAAGGTTCTTTTGTTTAATCTTTGGGTGTTGGATTTATCAATCTTCAGCTACTTCAGTCCTCTGTTAAAATCAATTACAAATAGAGCTGATGTGGACTATGTTATGATCGAGGAAGACCTTGAAGAGCGAGAGCTTTTCATTGCGACTCTTGAGTCAAGATTCTTATTCCTTGCAGCAGATGCCCGATCTACATTAAGGTTGTTGAATTACTTGGTTTATGATAGGCAGGATTTATGGTTTATTCCTTTAGTTGTATTACTTATTGATGTTGATGTTCAATTTCATTGAACTTTGAAATTGGAATTTTGCTTGAGTTTAAGATGGTTTATATTTGCTTGAATTTATTGTGAGCAATGGTGCATGCTGTATTTTCTTTGTCTTTTATGTTTTGGTTTTGATATGGACTTGACGATATTAAGCTTCAGTCTTTTATGACATTAGGGGAGTTCTCTTTTTGTGATTGATATTTTATTAACAACACTTGGCCTTCATTGTAGGGGTTGGAGGCCTTCATACAGAAATGTCTTGCTTGCTGTGAGGAAAAAGTTAAACATTCCTTGCTCAAGCAAACTGTCAACTGAAGACCTAGAAGTTGAAATTTTTCTTCATCTTCTGCGGGAGTACGCAAGGTACTTTACCATTTAATTGATTAAAAAAAAAATTGTAAAATTATCGTTCAAGGATATGTAGTTAAAACATTCATATAGAAATGTCCTGCTTGCTGTGAGGAAAAATCTAAACATTCCTTGCTCAAGAATTGTCAAAGGATTACGTAAGTTACTTATTAATTTTAAACTAAAAATCCCTTGTAAAATTATTGTTCAAGGATATATAATTTTACTTTATGTTTTTGGTTTTCTAATGGAGGATAAATAAAAGGATTGGTAAATTCAAAAGAATGAAACTTGATGCTGATCGCATAGTTGCTGGTTGGTATTTTTGTGAAATAAAGTTCTACTGATAGCAGTTTGGTGAATCAAGATTCAAGTTGTTGTTCAAAGTATTTGATATAAGGCTATAGGCCTCTAAGTTGTATCCATAATGTAAGAGAAAATTATCTGATTGATACTGCTTACTGCCCTTTCTCGTAGTATTTCTTTCATACATTTGTCTCATATACTATTAGTATGGTGAGAAGATCTACATTTTACATCCCAGAAGGGATAAAAAGTAAAAGATTATCATTCCAAATTTGTAATTGTATCATTCAATTCATTGATATATAATAATCCTTCTCTAATCAGGATGTCTTGATTTTAATTTCAAATAGGACTAGATCTCATGCGCAATTATCTAGGTTGTGGGTTTGGAATCAGGATGGTTCTGATTGTTGAATTTCTATTTATTGTTAATTATCATTTGATTAATCTTTGACATATTGAAGATCTTTATTTCATAGAGAAAATAGACTACATATTTTTTGCCTTAATGACTAAACTGTAATGACTTAAAATCTTGCTATCTGTCTTCGTTTAGTGAAGAATCTGGAATTTTCCCAGGCTTATGGGAATCTTCTGAGGCTTCCAACAATGAAAGTAATCTTGAACTTGGACTCAGTCAGTGGAAGGTGCAAGGTTTTGCTGCTTTGAAGGTCGGGGCAGCACAGCTCAAGTCAATGATGTTGAAGGTGCTTATAAATTATCTACATTAGCTTAACTCAGATATTTATTCTGATTCTCTAATTTTTAAGCTAATTGGCATTATTCTGTCTTTTAATCTTTGTCCAGGGTGGTGGTATTTATACTTTGGCAAAAGTTTACCAATTGGTAGGCAATTCAGTTTTGTTTGTTAAACGCTTTATTCAACGATATGTTATATGTTGGTATGTTGGTCTTCTTTTAATTCTACTCTGCTTCTTGTGGTAGTTAGCGAGAAGTTTATCTGGGAAGGTGTTCTTAGAGGCTGCCAACTATCAGATAAAGAAGGAAGTTCTCAGTAAGGTGCTTGTTTGGAACCACAAAGTCATATGTATCTCACAACCTGCTGAAATAATAATTTTAATCCTGTTTGTGGGAGCCTTTAAACATTTTAGCAATCCATTTTCTGCAGCTGTGAAGTTTCTCGTTCTGTGCAAACGTGCAATGTTTTATTTGTGTTTACGATGCATCTGTTTTATTTTTCTCTTAAATGAAATAAGTGAGTACCAACTTTTGCATTAGGGCATTCCACATAGTTAGTTATCTCTTTTATTCAATGTAGATTGTATTTTATTTCTTTGACATGTACCCTATCAAATGGGGCTGTAAGCCTTTAACTATCCATTTTCTCTTATCACTTACCTGAATGTCACATAGCCATATGGATATTATTTTTCGTGGAAATAGTTTCAACATGTAGGTATATCTACGTATGGATACATCCGTGTAGCTACGTATATATGTGTGTCTATATTGCATATTGGACTTGTATTTCTGCTTCTACCTGGTTTTAAACTGTTAGTCTGTTAGTGATAGAAACACATGTCAATAGCAATCCCACCAGTGTAAATAGATTTCTTGCCCTGCCTCAGTTTACCACTGCATTTGTACAAACTACTTGTAGATTCATGCAACAATCAAACACTTTATTTATTGAAGTGTGGAAGTAAAAGGAATAAAAAAATTAATCTCTTAGAAATATAACTTGCCAGAAGTTTAAGCTAGTCTCTGCCTGGACCCTAAGTCAGGACATGATTTGATTGCCAAATCTGCCTGATGCACTAATATTTTGACAAAAAGCTTGCCCTCATTGGTTTTGGTTGGTCTGGGGCAATGAGAGGACAGTTTGACATTTTTATCCATATTCTGAACAGTAAATTCTTGGTTCTTGGACTAAAATAGTTATGTAGTTGATCCCAGAAGATGGAATGAAAGCAGGTGGAGTTGAATGTTATTGAGAATTTTGATGTTTGGGTAATTTAAGTGCATTTCTAACCTTATGCTACAATCTTTAATTATGTAGGAGATAATTTTTGTTTATAATGTGAATGATGGTGTGTTCTATACTTTGTCATCACTTGCTTGACTGAATTTATTGGCTGTCCAACAAAATCTTAGATATATTTTCTATGTTGCTTCAATTCTTTGTCTGAGCTTATGTAATGCAATGACAAGCATGTCAGCCTGGAAAACCCTGAAGCATGTCCTGTGCTTTCTCACTTTCAGGGTGGACAATTAGCTGCTATTAATTTGGAGTCCAGGGCAGCTTTGCTCGCTGCAAAGCAGGTTGTGATATCATTGGAAGTGTTTTTAAAGCTTAAAATTGATTTTTCGTGTTTATCTCTCTCTCTCTCTCTCTCTCCTTTCCTGGGATGTCGAAGAGCTCATCTGAAATATAAATCAATTTGTATGTAAATGTTACAGGACAATAAAATTTGCTAAAGATTCTATTCATGTTAGTAATTTTGACTTTCAATTTTCACTGTTGGCAGGGATTTGCTGGTGCCGCAACAAAATATCTGGGTTTTAGAAGTTTGGTCACATTACTTGGTCCAATGTATGGACTCTTTCTGCATTACAACTTTGTATGATTATGAATCTTCATTTATTGACTCACTTGCATTCGGTATTGTTATTTCACATAATCGAATCCTAGGAGACAAGAATACCTGTTCAGGATGATTAAAATTCATATAAATACTACTGCAAAGTGGCGGCAATAGGTGGCTAACATATTGCGATGTGGAAACATCCACTTCCGCCTTGCCCAAATTCAAAGTGCATGCTAGTCTCATCTTCTTGACCTTCAAAGTGACATGAAAGCAAATAAGTTGCTGTTCTGATTCTATCTTACTGGGCCAAATGCATTCTTTAATCTTTCTACATGCTCTTAATTTTGTTTAAGAGATGTTAGAATTTGTAGGACTGTCTAGGAGTTGACCCGTTATGAGTGAATTAGTGCTAATGTATAGTGTCTGGATTCAAAGAAGACGTTGAAGAAATAGATGATTAAGAAGTCAGAGATTCTCTAATTTGGGGAGAATTGATGTGATGAATTAGATAATGGTTTATTCTAATGCTACTGTTCATACTGTCCACTGTTAGTATTTCGATTTTTCAGTTAATGGTATTTCTGTCTTTTCGGATACATTTTTCTCATATTTTTTGGGTTCCTTATGCAGGTTGTGGGGTACATTACTGGCTGATGTGGTTATTCAAATGCTTGGAACTGATTACGCTAGAGTATTGCGAGCAATTTATGCATTTGCACAGGTAAAATTTTACAATGCATTCATGAATTTCTGCATTAGAAGTTGTCACCATCCCGGATCCTGGCTCTTATTAGCAGGACATTGGTACAAAAAAAATTAAACTTTAGCCGATCCATCACATTAATCGTTACGTTTGACTTGCTCATGAGTATATTATATATACTTAACGTTGTCTAGATAATAGATATTGAGTATCCATATGACCTTATCAATAATTACAGTCAATTTCTCACAGTGATAAATGATAATATCGCGGATGGCAAAAGAAGCTTTCTGAGAAAATTGAATTGGTAGTAATGTAGTATGCATATTGCTTTCAGGAATTGTTACTGAGTAGCTTATTTTGCTCCACATCGGTATTACTCGTACATATATGTCGTCATCAATGGATGACAAATTGAATCAGCATCATGCATATAAGTTTCCAGGATTGTTAGTTTATTACTAAGTAGCCCCTTTTTTTTTTTTTTTTTTTTTTTTTTCTAGATCCGTATTACTCGTACGTATAGGTTGCCATCAGTTGAAGAAGGAAAACTCTAAAATCATCTGGAAGGTTTCGTTTTGAAATTTATCAAACTGTAGATCGAGAGTTTAGTCTGCACGTGAGCTGCAACGAGATCATAGGTATATTTTATTTTGCCATCATTTTTGTAATGTTGAGGATGGTAGTAGCTTCATGGATATATTTTGCTTGACTAAAAATTGAAATCTAATGCCTCTGTAATTACTAATCTTCTGGTGCATATTAGTTCAAAATTTTGTTATATAATTCTTATTTCTTACGTTTATTCTCCCCTAAAACATCATAAGCAAACTTTTTTGCTCCCTAATTTTTTTTTTTTTTTTAAATTTTAATTATGATGATTAAATGTAAACTGAACCCTCCCAAATCTTGACATGAGTTGGATTCTATCGGAAGATCTTACCGGCTAAACTAGCTAGTATTTATCGGTGAAAAAAGCTTAGTTGCGAATGTAAACTGATTAATAGCTTGGAATTTTATTAATTTCTTACTAAATATTTGTGTAGTTAATTAGATCTCTTGCAACAGAGCAAATTTTCACAGGTGTGACGTGAACAGTTTAATTAACATTTCCAGCCTAACATATTTACAAGAAAAAGAATATCCTCCATTATTGTAAAACTGTAAAGGAGAGGAATAAATTCGTGAGATTAATTCTATTACAATAGAAGAATATTTATGAATAGGCATAGAATATTTTACATAAATTGAAATATAAAATAATATGGAAATAATTTAAATTCGTTGAATATTTGATTTTTTCAATTATTATCTACCATATATAAAAGAATTTGTATGGTTACTTTTGTATTTCAATTTGAATTTATTGTTTTCAATTTTTCATATTTTTTTTTTTGGCTAATTGGCTCTAATGTCCCCTAAACGCTTCCAAAATATGTATTATGCCCCTTAAACTTTTTTTTTTTCGCTACTAAACCTTGCGAACTCTCGTTTTTTGGCAAACACTTAGGTTTATTGCCTCTTATGAGGGGGATCTACAGTCAGTTTTTACCAATTTCTGAGAGTTCAGGGGGTTTAGTAGCGACAAAATATATATAGGGGGTATAGTGTATATTTTGAAAGAGTTTAGGGGGCATCAGTACCAATTAGCCTATTTATTATTATTATTATTTTTAAATGGAAATAATTTAAATTTAGATTCAAATCGAAATACAAAAGGTAACTATATAATTTTTTATATGATAACTAATTATCGAGAAAATCAAATAATCAACTGTTATAATCGAATTAGCATTTCACAATACAGCTAATACAAACACTAGAATACCAAAAAGAATTTGAATCCTTGTGACATGAAAGCTAATCCAAGCATTGACATTGGTCCGACCAATTGGAAGAATTCGTAGAAACCAACGTGAGTGCTTCCGAAAAAAGTTGACATAATCGAGCAGCAGATGAGGCCGTATAAGCTGGACCTGGATGCTTATGCTCTGCTAGCTGTAAGCTGTCTATATATATATATATATATACAAGCACTTTTGAGTGCCATTATCAGTAGTTGGTGGTGGGTTTCTGTAAAAGCAATTAACTAATTAAGCTGTCAAGAAAAGGAATCAGTAGTTGTGAACTGTTGTGATGGCATTCCACAAAAAAACAGCAATCTCAACACTTGTGTTGAGAATTCTCACTCTTTTATCTTCAATTGCATGCATAGTTTTGCTTGTTACCGATCAAGTCAAGTTTAGTGATGGCTCCAAAACTAGCTTCAAGGATGTTATTGCATATAGGTAATTCTCTCATTCTTTAAATGTATTACGTGTGTGTATATATACATATATCGACCATTAGATTCATCTACTTTGACTTGGTTAGTATTCATTTATGTTTAATCAATGGTTTGCATGCAATCAGGGACGAAGGGAGGGAGGAGTCTATAGGGGCCATGGTCCCCCCCCCTCAACAAAGTTTTAAAAATTATAAAATTGTATTTATATTTTAAAAGTTTTTCATTTTGGCCCTCTAAAGTTTTTTATTTTTGTATTTCTACCCGTCTGACTACATGCAAATATGCAATGCACTGAATTTAATACAACGTACCGAGAAGAAAACAATTATATATATATACGGGTGTTTTTTTGGTCAAGATGGTATTGAACAAAAAAAATTCCGAGATCATAGTTTTATAACATTATAGAGCTGATGTTTATGACATTACAAAACTAAGGTCATAAAAAAAAAATCATGACCATACGTCGGTTGAAAATTATTATATATATTATTATGTTTGTTTATTTCTGAATGCTGGGGGTTTGCTATAACAGTTTTTATTATAATAACAAAAAAAAATTATTTCTTTTGTGTGAAATTTGATTGAAAAGAAATAATTAGGGTGCTTTTCAAAGAAAGATGTTTTCTCGGATTCTCTTGTGTCTATTTATATTTAGTTAAAATTTGAAGTGTACTATTTTAGAAAAAAACGCGTTTTTAAATCAGAAAAATACTTTACAGGTTTTCTGTAAGTATTTGTCAAATGCATAGTTTTTGAAAAAGCATGTTTACTACAAAGTGATTTCTACAAAAGCATTTCCCACTGATAAAACAAAGCTTCGATATAGCAATAAATTAATTACAAAACGACAATTAATAAGTTTCTACGAAATTTTCATTAACCTCCCTTAAGAATTAGTTAAATATAAATACATCTCACTAATTTTCAGAATTTTCAAAAAGAAAAAACAATTACCTAAAATCGTAAAATCAGCAGAAAACTCTTGTAAAACATGTCAATATATTCTTTAAAATTAAAAAAATATATGAAAACATCCCATACATAACCCTATAATGGAAGTTTTTTTTGTTTATTTTCTAAATCAAGACAGATTTACTCTTAAATGAACCCGATTTCAATTAATTTATCATAATATTTTTCATTTATTCTTTTTTAAAAATTGCAGGTATGTTCTTTCTACTGCTGTGGTTGGAGTAACCTATACACTTGTGCAGTTACCTTTCGCTCTATACTATGCATTCAAACAAAAGAGATTGATCCGCGGTGAATTGTTGCCGGAGTTCGACTTCTACGGAGACAAGGTAATATTAAAAAAAATTCAGTGAAACGAACATATCATATTATCTTACTAGTTGTAGTTTGGAGTCAATATAATAGAATAATATACAGATTCTCTAAAGAATATATATATAATCATGTACATTGTGGATGATGATGATGGTGCATGATTAAGATAATTGATTTAAATATAACTTATTTATTACATAAACCTATAATAAATGTCTTGTAAAAAATCTACCTAGCGTTTGATATAAATTTGTTTTTGAATTTTATCCAAATATTATTTTTGGTAAATTTTTTAAAAATATATCAAATTATTTTCTTTTCATAATTAAAGAAGGCATCAACTTTGTGCTTAATTTCTTATCAAATTGCATCAATATTGATTTGTTTTCTTAAAATTACACTTTACATCTATTTAAAATTTGAAGAAAAATTTAAGAATGATACAAACACATTTTTATTTTCTAAACAAAATTAATAACACAACTCTCTCAATCTCCTTTTTTTTTTCCATCATGCAACTTTGTCCAAATTTAGTACCCAAATGATATGTCAACACTCTATCCATTCATTTAAATTGTATTAGATTTATATGATTTAAATGAATGGATTAGAGTATTGACACATCATTTGAGCATCAAATTTGGGCAAAGTAGTATTATTATTTTTTTCCTGGATAATATTACTCGAGTATGCTGATGATAAGCCAATACATGCTATATATTATATGAGTAATGCTACATTATTCAAATTTGATTCCCAAATCTGGTACCCAAATGATGTGGTAATATTGTAGATATTTTATTTAAATTGTATTAGATTTGTATGATTTAAATAAATGGTCTACATTGTTGTCACATCATTTGGGCAATGTAGCATTACTTATATTATATACACCTTTAACATATTAAATCCCATTAACTTATACCTTAAATATTATAACCGGACCCTTATCCGTTGGTTTAATTTAAATTTTTGAGTAAGTAATTACTAATATGGTATTAGAGCTCGAGCTCTCCTAATTTTCTCTAGAATTTTTGTTCATTACATTTACACACGTTACATTTTTGACTAGTACTGGTTATTAACAATATAATTATATTAATGTCATGGGCAGGTTGTGAGCTTGTTCTTGGGAACAGGAGTTGGTGCTGGTTTTGCAGTAACATTTGAGTTCAAAGATTTATCCAAAACCCTAGCAGATTTGGGTGTTGCAGAGGTAGGAGAATTCAAGTCTAAACTTGACAAGTTCCTTGACAGAGGAAACATTGCTACTGGTCTTCTCTTTGTGGCTTTTATTTGCATGGCTCTTCTCTCTGTTCTTTCCTCCATTAACAAAAGAACAACTACTACTGGTATCTTTGGATGAATCCAGCTACGTACCTCTCTTTTGTTCCATTTAACATGCATCTTAATTTGTAGCTCTCATCTCTATATATAGCATTTCTTTAGACCATTCAAAATAAGAGAAAATTGTATTTTATTTTTTTTGGGGGGGTGGGGCGATATTTATCGATCATTGGGTGTTGAAATTTATATGTGAGAGACATATACTAATTCCATGATATTGTATTAACTTGATGAACACAAGTAATCAAATGGCAGTACTGTTATCATTTGATTTAAAAGAATTTTTTGGGAAAAATATAATCTTTGGTGCAATGAGCGTACGTGTATATTATATTATGTCGTACGAGTTTAGTGTTTAGTGGAATTGGTCCAAAATATCACCTTTTTAAAGTGAATTGGTGAGTTTATATATATATATATGTGTGTGTGTCTCGTTATGTAATACATGATTGCCCAAATTTATATAATGTTTTCTTTAAATAAATAATGATGATAATGATCAAAATAATTAAGAAATGAAAATTTTGATAATATATCTGTATGTTCATTGCATGTAGATATTAAAAATTAAAAAAAAAAAAAAAATTCTTTGCTAAAAGCTTATTTGTTCAAAAGAAAGAAGAAAATAAAATTCTCTTTAATTATTAGACTAAAAACTATATTCATCTATAGTGGATCTTTTGACATAGGTTTTTGATAAATGTAATTTATAGTTATCCAAAATTTATCAGTTGAATAATCCACAAAATGTACTATTTGTGTAAAAATGTAAAAAAAAAAAAAAAAAAAAAAAAAAAAAAAAAAAAAAAAGCTCTTGATTTTTACATTTATATTATCTCATGTTATTATTATTATTTAAATCGACAGTTTTGTATTTTAAATCATGAAATATTATAATAATTCGGGGTTTTAATAGAAGAGGGAAAGACTCGAACCCACAACTTCATGGTATAGGTTTGAGGGGTATACCACTGAACCATTCTCATCTTGTCTAATCGATCTATCATGTTATTATATAAAACATGTATAGGTATTAAATATTTTAATTTAAGAATTCATCTTTCTATGAAGTATTACTCGTGAGTAATTGAACAAAGACTGTATAATGGGAAAGAAAAAAAAAATTCATAAAAGTTGTGCCAATTAATTTGAAGGATAAGTAGGTGAATTGAAAGTAGGGTACTGAATTACACATGACAGGAAATTGATTGTAGCAGGGAATCTGAGAGACTGAGTCTGAGGAGTGCTGCTCTGCTGAGGCCCATCATACTCCTACGATCCAGCCTCTGAAAACCCATTTGTACAATTGTACCATTTTTTAAATGATAGACCAAATTGATCCTTAATTTAAGGATGCAATAATTAAATAAAATAATATTGCACTGCCACTTGAGCATAATCGGAAGAATTTGTTCCCAACACCGAGAGATGTCTTCCCACACTTATTAATGGTTTTATAAATAACGGTAGAATAATATATATAATGTGTCAAGGTTTGAATCTTAATGAGTTGGCGAAGATTGTGAAGTCTCTAACCACCGATTAGGTAATAGAGCCTTTGACACTAACAAGTAAAGAAGTAAAAACAAGAACAATAGTATATTAGTTATAACAAATTTATATATTTTTCATAATAAAGATCTTTTTGGTGTCTTTATTTGAACATAATATCTATTTAGATTTAATTCGAATCTATATCATAATGGTAGTATCAAGGACAAACCAGCCAATAATAATAATAATAATAATAATAAAGCCAAGTCAGGGAAACGATAATCAATGAATGAAGAAATCTGTATCCAGGTTCAAGTCAAACTGTTCTATAAAATCATAAAATGTGAGAAGGCTCCTCCGATAATATATATATATATACACTATTTTTTTTTTTTTTTTTTTTTTTGTATCGAGGATCCCAGACTTCGTCCGGGCACCCATCCGTCTATCCTACCCAACTGCGTGACACACTCATAGCCAACTTTTTGGTTCTGACTGTCTATTGTTAGATGTTATGGAGTAGGACAGATAGGAAACCTCCGCCCACACCCCCAGCCACACAAAGATATAAGCGGGTAAATCAGAACTCGTCTTTGCCTGGGTAGGATTCGAACCGCTGAGTTACCCGTGACGACTCCGATAATATTAACATGTGTCATGTGATCAGTACA
The DNA here is from genome assembly GCA_008009225.1 of Acer yangbiense. Lineage (NCBI taxonomy): Eukaryota > Viridiplantae > Streptophyta > Magnoliopsida > Sapindales > Sapindaceae > Acer > Acer yangbiense. Next base: position 7,846,889 of record CM017771.1, read on the forward strand.
ACAGTAAGTGTCAGATTAAAAAAAGGAAAAAAAAAAAAGATTTGATATTATCTCAAAGTAGGTTAATAATGATGTAGCCATGCAGATGAATTAATGGTTGTAATACAAGGGGTGTCACTCATATCCGTATATCATTAATAATTGTAATTATTATTCATGGTTAATGTTATTGTCTCTTGCTTTTTGTTTTTGCTACTCTGGATTTTTGTTTTTCGTCTTATATAATCATCATATATGTAACAGGCTTCAATTCATTCATTCAGTGAGTTTGAATGATTCATGTACAATGTACTCTTGTTTTATAAGATATTTAAATAAAATATTAATTAGTCTATTACATGAAGTGACTTATTTATGTCCCATGGTCATGGTCCCGCCCATTCAATCAACAACCAATTCATGTGGGAAATTTTAACAGTCCCCTCCCTTGCACAAAGATACTTGACATCGATAAACAAGTAAAACCAGACTCGTCGTTGTTCAAAGGAATTATTTTTATTAGAGAGCTTCTTAGGGATGGTAAAATAATCCACAGGTACGGGATTCTGTGGAAAACCTGCACCTATGGGGTAAGGATAGGATGGGGATGGGGATGAGATGGGTATAGACAGTAAAACCCACAATAAGTATGGGATGGAGATGGATTTTATAATCCCCACCCCATCCTGTCCCGCTTAAAATATAATTTTTATTTTTTTATTATTTAGTTTTTTCCCTTTAATGTTATGTTTAAAAATTATTGAATTTATTTGTTTAGTTGTGAGATTTATGTTAATTTTTAATGTTTATGAGATGATTTTAATAGCTTTTTTGGAATTACTTTATATATTACATCATATTTATTGTATTATATATTTATTATTTTAATAAATAATTTTGATAAATATGTTAAATGAGGTAAATGGGTGGGGATGGGAAAAGCATGCCCGCCCCTTCCTGCCCCGCTCCATCTATTGTGGGTAGGGATGGGAATTTCCCCCATAGAGCCCCATCCCTATTTGGTGGCAAATTTTGCCTCCAAATGGGGTTTTGGGGTAGGGGTGGGGGCAAATTTTGCCCTCAAAACCTAAATGGAGGTGGAGGTGGGGGTGGGGGTGGGGGTGGGGGTGGAGGTGGGGCCCAATTCCCCCATATATTTTTTATTTATTTATTTATTTATATATTTTTATTTTATTTTCTTAAAATAAAAAAAATAAATAAATAAAAACTCTAATATTAGTCTATTACTCATATTTTAAATTGATTGAAGGCTTTAAATTTGTTTAGACTTTTATGTGTAATACACTAATACTATATTATTATAGTTATTTGTATTAATTTTGGATTAAATTAAATCACTTATATATTTTAGATTGTATATTTTGTTAATTATTGGATTGGATATTGAAACAGGATGAAACAAAAGTTTGGTCCGATCGAATTCCGAATTTTAAAGTCTAAATTCCGGATTTCGAATTGAAAAATTATAGGATTAGAAATAGGGGACGGGGGTGGGGGCAGAGGAACCTCCCCCCAAACACCCACATCCCCAGTTCCCCCAAATGGGATTTGGGGGCCGGGGTGGGGGGAGGTTTTAGGAATGGGGGTGAGGGTGGGGGGACCCTTCCCCGCCCCATTAGGCCCCCATTCCCATCCTTAATTGTGGGTTTTATATGGGGATGGGGTTTCAAAAAATAAATGGGACGGGGTGCTGGGAGGGCCACCCCGCCCCAAACCTGCCCTATTGACATCCCTTAACTTCTTTTGTCTATTTACACTTCTTTTATAAAGACATTTCATTCTAAAATTTTTAAATTTACAACAAATATAAAGACATTTCATTTTATTCCAAAATTATTCATTTTATTTGTTGACACTCCTATTCCAAAGAAATTCCATTTTTACAAATAAAATTTCTAAAAACACTCTATTTTATTTTAATATTACCCATTATTATTTTTGAATTTTAATTTTAATTTTATTGTTTGATTGATGTGGCAATCCCCTTTCACAACATTTTAAAGAAATTTTATTTTAAAAAATCGTTTTAGAGGAGATCTTCATTTTCTTCTCTTCAACTCTTCAAGCATCATCAACAACATCAATAAAGGAAAAAAAAAATAAAGAATAAAATAAAGGTTTTTTTTTTTTTTTTTTTTTTTTTGGAGATATGGACCTAGAGATGCACATTTTTCCCCGGGGACCCAATTCCCCGCGTCCCCGTCCCCATCCCCATTTGGGGATTTTTTTTTTTTAAAGGGAAAAATGGGGAAATGGGGATGAAAATCATCCCCAAATTGAAATGGGGATGAGGGGACCCCTCCCCATCCCCATTTCCCCATTTCCCCCACAATTATGTTGAAATGGGGATGGGGATGGGGATGGGGATGGGGATTGGGGGGGGGGGGGGGCTCCATCCCCATTTCCCCATTTCCCCCAAACATATATAAATATAATTATAATATATATTTTTAATTTTTTTGTTTATTCTTTGAAAACCCTAACTCCCTAAGTATATATACACATTTTATATAAAATACACTAATGAATTTTATTTTGTATTTGTAATGGAATATTTATTTTTTTAGTTTAATTTATAATTTTTAGTCAAATAGGGAAATTGGGGAATGGGGGAAACGGGAAAATGGGAAAAAACGGGGAAAAACGGGGAATTGGGGATGGGGATGGATATAGGTCCCCCCAAAATTCCCCATCCCCATTTTCCCCAAATGGGGAAATGTGTGTGTGTGTGTGTGTGTGTGTGTGTGTGTGTGTGTGGGGGGGGGGGGGGGGGGGGGAGGGGGGATGGGGAATGGGATGGGGGGACCTATATCCATCCCCATTCCCCAAACGTGCATCTCTATATAGACCTAGATCTCGATGATCATCTTCTTCTTCAATATCATGAACAACCATTTTTTTTTTCTCACAAATCATCATTATCAGTTATTAGTTAAAGAAAGAAAATTAAAGTTTTTTTTTTTTTTTAGAATCTGTTATTGGTAAAATTTGGAGAACTGACAAGTCAGCATAGTTACCAGAAAATATGTTGATCAGATGTTCCATGTCATCAGAAGATAATCGAAGAAAAACCAACCCAAGTTAACCAATGGATGATCTCAAGACCCAGTCAGGTTATCTAGGCGATCGGGCTAAGGTAAACTGATCAAAATAATCAGATTGATTAGGTAAAGGTGCCCCGATCGAGGTAACTAGGGTCGATTGAGTCAAGATGTTCGGTCGAGGTTAAGTAACCGATCGAGGTGAATGAGGTCTAGTCAGGTTGGATAGCCGATCGGCTGAGCGACATGTGGAGATGTTGATTCAATGCATCCATGGTTCACATACGCAGAGAGAAAGAATCTCATTCGAACAAGTCATCTGCAAGTATACTTTGATAAGGAAACAAACTTCCTTAAAAATATCAGAGTCCAAATAGGGCAAAGGATCTGATGCATTTGATGTACAAAAGATGTAGAATAGGAAAAGGATCACGACGATTCCGATAAGTTAGAGTTCCATAAAAACTCAACAACTCTCATTACTAAGAATTACATGTATAAATAAAGCCTAAAATGCCATTGTAGCAATTAGTGCAATAGTACGCAAAAAGAGTGTCAAAGAGATTGAATGTGTAACCCTAAGCTTTCATAGTGAAAATTTTCCCTTGTCGTCTCTGACAACCGTGGTTTTTGTGTTAACTTATTGAACGTGTAGTTAATTTAACACAACCCAAAAATCACCGTCAACAGAATCCAAATCTCCATTTTTTTTTTCTTCTTCAATTTTCTTCAACGTCATTTTTTTCTTCTTAATCAACATCAACATCAACACCTTCTTCTTCATTCTCAAACAAACCAACAAAAAAATCACAAACATAAACTTAAATCTCCATTATAGGAGATATCCACCCACGAAACTCATCACCACCGCGGCACTACCCCTCCTCCTTGGGCCTTCGCCACCAACACTATTCTCTTTATCTCCCTCAATGGCAAACTTTGATATCCTCCCTTTGGAGGAGATCGGGTTCTATTTCATCTCCAAGTGAATTTGTCTTTTTCCTTAGGTTCCATTTCATTGATTTCCACCACCACTTGTTTTGTCCTTTTTTTTAAAAAAAAATTCAAGATTAATTTATTATTATTTAATAATAATATTAAATTATTATTATTATTTAATATTTGACTGATGTGGTGTTTTGTATTGGACACTTTGAATCTCCATTTAGTTTGGTGCGTCTTTAATTTTTTTTTTTTTTTCATGTTTGGTAATTTTAATTCATGTTAATATTGTTATTAATAAAAAAAAAATTAAAATGAAGTGTAAATAAATAATTTGTAAAGTGTAAGGAGAAATTCTCTTTTTATTATTGTAATTAGAAGTAGTAATGACTTTCCGGGTCCTTATTTAAATAGAAGGGAAAAAAAAAACTATTTTACTAGGACTTGGGATTCCTAAATTGACTAATTGACTAAAATACGAAAATCTCAAAATGAATCCGAAAAGGAAAATTTGATTTATTGGCAAAATCTAATAAAGAAATCCTAATCAAACTCAAAGAAACAAATGTTGCTTAAAATGAAATTTTCTATTAAAAGTTAATAGGATTTGAAAATACTACAGCTAAAAAATGGAAGTCAACACCGCTGAATTTGGGAAAACTGCGATGTGTTATGGGTGTAAACCACAGATATTTTTTGTAGGACTCATCAATATAGATATTATAGGCTCAAATCGCGCCATTTGCCCACTTACAGAAGCTCCCAAAAATGTCCTACAATCAAAGCCTAAAAACTAGCTAGTTTGTAAGGTAAAGTGACACCTCCAACTTAAAAGTTGAAGATCTACCCTTAAGGCCTTAACCAACTCACATGAGACTTCATGAATCAACATGAATTTAGTTAAATATTATTAATTACATTCTTGCATGGGAAAAATAAATAAATTAATATTTCCTTGCCATGATGTTAATTTGACAAACATAAGGCATAAAGCAATTAAATTCCAACAAAACTCCCCAAGTAATTTTCCCTTTTATAAATGTAAACAACATTATAAAAACTGACAGTAAACTCTATTGATCTTCAAAAACTTAGTCTATTAAAATTAATTGTTGAACAACTTTGATTTGTTTGGAAGACAAAAATGCTCCTAACACAAAAATTAAAATTACCAAAATACCCTTATGTAAAAATATTAGAATTTTTTTTAAAAAAAATGAAGATCTATTCTGGATTAACACCGCGAGATCTCCATCAACGATGGAGATCTCTACCTAGATCTCATTTCCAACTTTATTTAAAAAAAAGTTGATGAAATATTTAAAAAAAAAAAAAAAAACGTTATAAAATATTAAAATGGGATGATGATGAAAATACCCTTCATACAATTAAATTTGACTGGTGGCCGGTAAATATCAGTTTATGATAAAATTGTTAATGTATATAAAAAGACAAACCTCATACCGGTAATTTGTTCATATATATATATATATAGTCTTTCTATTATCAGTTCAAACCGATAAAAGTTATATCAGTTCCTTGTATGTAGGCCACTGGATTTAAATACTTTGACTGATAAGTGCATATAACCAAGTCAAAGTATTTAAATCCAGTGGTCCACATGTAAGGAACTGATATAACTTTTGTCAGTTCGAACTGATAATAGAATTTCTGTATATATATATATATATATATAGATACCATTTCTTCAAATGAAGGTAGCTAAAAAAAGAAATCTATATTGAAATTAATTAGCGCAGAAGTCTGATGCCATTTATTGGAGTACTCGGATAAAGCTTTACCAGAATTATCAGAATCTAACTCAATAATAACATCACCACAGTTGCGTCAGACAAAAAAAGAAAGAGCCCCTAGCAGAAATGCACATGCTCCAAGAAAAGAAAAAGGTAAATTCAAAGAAAAAAACCCTTTCTAAAAGCTCTCACGTTGGCTTTTTATTTTTTTGTTTTTCTCATCAAATGCATCTCTAACCTCAACCTAGCTACAGTTCTATTCGACACCAAGTAATTCTCTCTACGTTGGTCTTTTATTTTTATTACACGTCACAAATTTAACATTCAACTTTACATATATAATAGATATATATTGAATAGTGTAGGTATCAGTCTTGTGACACAGTATACGGTATTAAAACCCTAATAAAAAGCTTTGAATGGTCTCTGTATAGAAGGAAAGATGCTGTGGTTGTACCGCCATGCACCATCATCATCAGTGCTCTCTCTATCTGTGGCTCTGATTCTTATGAGAGAGATAGATCAAGGTTCATGAACGAATGAGAAAATGAATGAATGAGATGGGAGTTTGTTTGTGTCTCAGTGTTTGTGTTTTTGAAGGGGTTGATGAGGACCAGTGAGTCTGCCATTTACCATTACATCTGTGGCACTGAAAAACATGGTGTTTTTGCATTTACATTTATATGAGGAGACCACAATTGCAGAGAGAAAAGGCCCCTCTGATTCCTCTCTCTCTCTCTGTCTTTGAATGAATGAAAGTTTAGGTTATAAATATTGGTCAGAGTCTTCTTTAATGCTGGGAAGAGAAGGGGTCACCTCCAATTTCTGACCTCCTCAGCCAACAAAGATCTTCAAATAGTCCAAATACAAAATTCCAAAACATTATCAAAACTTTGAAGCAAGAGAAAGTAGTGTGTTTCTCTCACCTCATTCAATGAAATAGTTTTTTTTTTTTTTTTTTTAACTATTACAATATTATATAAATTGGGATTTTTTTAAATTAGGATTTTTTTATTTTTTATTAGAAAGAAAGGACTCTAACCCTCTAGTCTAAGCAAATGTAAAGGGTTTTATCATCAGACCAACCTTATCTCATCATGAAATAGTTTCATATTTACTTTAAAGCCAGCTAAATTAGGGCTAAACAAAGTGTTAAAATATTACAAAGATAAAACATAATTATAAACTCAAAGATTAACGATTAAATTTATGTCCAAATAATATAATTGTTATATTATAATGTTGAGTATTTTTTTTATTAAATAAGTGAATTTTTTTTAATTAATCCTTAAGTAGTTGTCAACGGGTAAGAAGTGAACCGAATAGTGAACGATTCATTTGCCACGGTATTTAACCCTTTTGCTCATAATGTAAAAAGTTAGCTAAAAAACAGTTCACATTTGTTGATTGTAGTGACAAAGAAAAACCACAACAATGATAGTTAATGATTCCCATTAATTATTGTAAAGTGAATGAGAAAGAATATCCACATTTATGGAAACAGTTTCATTGATGCTAATTAATTTATCAGAAAAACCCAATCTCCATACAGTTTCCTTTAATCAAATTAACCAAAATGAACAACTAATTACATTCATCATCAATCAACACTTCACTAATAATTATAATCAACTCGAGAACATCATCACCATAATCACAATTCACAACACCCCACTTGGTATATTAATATGTAGATAGATATAACAAGTAGAAAAGAGAAAAAATAAAATAAAAGAGATTAACATACAATTTTAATTGACCTAAATTATAAAAAGAAAAAAGAAAAAAAAAAGATTTTTTAACTTATAATGAAGTTAAAATATTATAATATATAATTACTAATTAACAGTTCTTGCAAGATGATGATGATGATGATGAGTTCGATTATCGTTGTTGTCTACTTCACCTTCTGTTATTGCAGATGACATGTGACTCAAAACCAGATCAGAATTCTCATGGTGATGATGATGATCGATAGCCATATTTCTTGCCTGAAATTGCTGCTTACAAGCGTGACAAGTGATTCGAAGAATGGTGGAGTTGATTTGCTTTATTGCATGCATTTTTAGAGCTTGAGCTCTGTCCAATTCAGCTTGTGCTTGCTGCCTGATCCTCTTCGCATTTGCAAATTCTTGCTCCGCCAATTCAATCTGTCTCTTCGCCGCTTGCCTGGCCTCTTCCGCGTACACTTTCTCCGCCATTGCCACCCTTAACTGCTCTCTTGCTTGTTCTTTAAGCCTAGAAGCAACCATTATTGCAGCTGGTTTCGAATCTGTGTTATTCGATTCGTTGTTGTTGTTGTTCTTCTCAGTAGTACTGCAAAATTCAGACGACCCAATTGAGAGCTGCAATTGAGTAGAGTACTGATTATGATCATGATCATCTATCTTAGGCGAAGAAGCCGGATTCATCAATGTGGTCGAAAGCTGGAGCTCCAAATTGTGATAGTTTGTTGCATTTTTGGAGGACTTATCTTGATGATCGGTTGGAGTACTAGTAGGGTTCAAGAAGATGGTATCTGTTATTGGTTTTGGTATGATCAAATTAGCAGGAGGCCAAGGAGATGTGCTGAAATTGGTTTCACTGGAGGGGCTCGGGCTCGAGGCGGTCCGCGACAAACATGCTGGCGGTGGTTGCATCCCCGGCTGCTGTTCTTGGCGGAGCCGTCCCATGTTGCAAGCATCTTGGTGTTCGATGAAACTCTCAACTCTATTATATATATATACACAACATTACACAAAAGGAAAGATTAATATTTAATTATATAAAAAAGATGTTAATATGTTATGATTCTATGTAGCTCAAAAGTAGAACAAAGAAATATTCAAAAGGGCTTGATTGATCTTGGTGTCTTTATCGATGAAGATGAGTATGTGAAACAAAACAAGAGATGAGAGAAAAGATTAAGTCATTAACACAGTAAATTAAAGAAGAAAAATAATAATAATTAATGTTGCTTTGAAAAGGGATTGACTGGTGTGTTGAAATAGTAAAAGTTGATCATAAAACATAAATTAAATTGAAATCTAAATTAAACAAATAAAGATTGAATCTTGTAATTAAATTTACCTAGAGAAAACACGACCACAATCACAAGAATGGCCTCTGGTGCCACAAGTTTTGAGATGTGCTTTGTAATCGGATTGAACAGCATAACCTTTAGAGCACTTGTCGCATACCCATTGTTTGTGGTTGCTGTGCTTTCTCCTGAAGTGCTTTTTGATCCCTACAAGGTCGCCGAGGGCGTGGCAGGGGTCGTGGTGGAGGCAGCTAGGCTCCGGGCACACGAAAACCCTCTTACGGACCACCGGAGTCTCCCTCTTGAGCAGCTTCCAGGGGACCTTGTGTCTCCTCCTATGCATCTGTAAGTTCTGGTCTCGCTGGAAACCCTGGTTGCAGATCTCGCACACGTAACGATCCGATTCCAGAAGGGTTTTCGGGGACAGCGAAACCACTTCTGCATCTGGATCTATATCGATATTATACACATCCCGTCAAATCGAAGAAACTTGAAATAATTCCGAATTATTGTAATATTTTAAAGAACAAAAAAAAAACTTGAAATAGAACAAAATTAAAAACTAAAATATATACCTGGAGTACCTGCTGGTCTTCTTTTTCTCTTGTTGTTGTTAATATTTCCATTTTCCAAGCAAGAAAATGGCTCTGGAGAAGGGATTGTTGAAGAAGGTGAGTTATTGGCTAACATGGGGTTTTACTGATTAAAATTGTTGTCAAGTAAATATGACAATAATTTCTCAAGAACCAAACACACACACACACACTAATTAACAAAGTCTCTGATCTCTCTTTCTCACTTATAAAGTTTTATATTTAATATAAAGTAATAAGATCATCAGAGAGTAGTAATAGGTAGAACATGAAGGTGATGAGGAAAAGGGAAGGGTGAAAAAGCACTTTCCTTTCTTTCGGTTGAATATTTTCAGCTTTTGCTTATATGATGATCAGCTTTTCTTTTTCTTTTCTTTCTTTGTTTCTTCCAAAACATTCATCTTCAATATCAGGTATTGTTTTGAAGAGTGTCCTTAATAGACTTCTTCAAAAAGGAGAGAGAAAGAGAGAGGACCAATCACAGTGCTCGAAACTTGATCCCACAAGCAGAAGAGATGGGCCAGAATATGAAAAACATCCCTCCACAAAGAAACAAAACCCTCATAATTCAGCTCTTTCTCTCTCACTATACAGTAAAAAAAATTCCCATGCATATATTATATACACACCCCACCTCTCTCCATATACACACGTATATTCTTTTTTCTTTTTTATATATTTGATGTGATTTTATTTATCGAATGAATGTAATTAATATATGATCCATATGATATAATGAATTTTTCTATATATATATATTTTTTTTTTGAAATAACACATACAGTGATGGTGATGGCGACTCGAAACTGTGATATTGGCATACTAAACCAGCATTATCAAACTGTGATATTTGATGTGTTATATATATATATACACATAAGCTCTCCTTGTATTAATTTAAGACACTCCCACAAAAACTATCTTGTTCCAAAGTATTTAGTTACTAAAATACCCTTTGTTTATAATTAATTGAAAGTTCTAAGGTGGAGGAGGTTGGTTTAAATTAATTAAGAACATTAAAGATGTTAAGTCACATTCAAGGGTAAAACAGTCAATATAAATTTAATTCTGTGTGCCCCGCAATGACCCATGGGTTTTCGAAACAGACTGGCTTATAATCAGATGATTAACAGTGAGTTTAATCCTGCACGATTGGCTGAAGTTGGCAATGTGAATGCGTCTCCATTGGTGTTTAATTTTAATTATTTGGTCCAACACCCAAAATATATCCCTCTTATCAGATTAATCTAATCTCACCACCTTAATCATTGATTTCAGACTCTGGCTCTTGCTCTTTTCTTCCATTTCTCTACAATTCAATTATTCCTAATTAATTATTATTATTATTATTATTATATAAACATCCCTCATTTAGTGTGGTGTCAATCTTAGGATTATTTTTTTTCGACACACAAAATTTTAATTCAATTGTTAATTAGATGTATTTAAAGTATATATACAAATGATTTTTTTTTTAATTTAAAAAATAAAATAAAAAAACCTGAGATTAGAAAAATGTAGACATAGCAAAGAACTTAATTTTATGTGAATAATCTTGTACTCAATAATTAACAACTTAATCTATAATATTTTATGTGAAGCACAAAGCTTGTTAATTTCACACCACTTCGTTTTTTTTTTTTTTTTTTTTTTTTAATATATATAATAATTTTTTTCAGTTTTGTGTGTGACCTTGAAAGCCAAGTCATACGTAAGATATTTAATTAGTGAGGATCATTTCTCTTCTTTAGTATCTGTGTTTGATACATCATACATGCATGGCCATCATTGCACGAGACGTGGCACTAAACAAAATATACCCGAACGATCATCATTCATCAGATCCAATAAACACTGTATATAAATCGGACGGTGCCGGTGGGGATTGGAAAAACCAGTGGTGGGGACTGGAGGTGTAGGATTATACGATGCACTCGTGCAACGTTGAATCATTCTCTCTCTCTCACATAACACAAGTGTTGAAAGAATCTTAATTTAAGAGAAGAAAGAGAGTGAAAACTCCGACACCAGAAATGTGGCCTCCTGTTTGGTGGCTGCCGGGTTCAAAAAGAGGTGGGACCCACCCCCCCACCCCCCAAAGTGTACCTTAAACATAATTTCACCACCCCGTCGACCTTTTTTTTTTTTTTCTCTTTCCTATAAAGAGGTTAATTATAATGAACGCTAACTGGTCACAAATATGGAATTTAAAAGGTAAAGAAGAAATTCTCACAACCCCATGAATTGAAATCAATACGGATCCTCTCTTAATAGGAGCTAGTAGCATCTAATATTACATAGTAAAGTTTGGTTTAGAGCATCTCCGATGAAAGAGTAGCTTGTGAAAAAAAAAATATCACGTAAAATAAATTAACGATCTGTTAATAAATGTATTTTTAATGCAGTTGTGCACATCTTCAAGTTGATTTAGAAAAAAATATTAGACATGATCAACATGATCGTCTATTTTTCAGGAATTTGGATCTTCCCACATAAGCATTGAAACGAATGTGTGATTAAGATGTGATTGGTTTTCACAACCACTTTATCAACAATCAAACACATGATTTAAAAAGGTTAAGAAAAAAATCAGATCAGCAGAGAATTCAAATCCCTACTTTCAGACAGTCGGTGTGCACAGTTATTTTTTCGGTTGACTCAGCAAGTATTTAAAATTGACATTAATTTTTTATTTATTTTTGGTAAGGAAATAAAATAAAAAAGAAAATAAATGTGTTTTAAACAGAATCATTGAAAACCAAATTTTGAGTTGATTGTCTATCAAGTCTATCTTTATACCACGTAGGAAGTAAGTCTCTTAACACTGTTGTCATGTCAACGGGTATGCAAACCATTTTTGCATTAAAGATGCTCTTATATTGTTAACTAGATATGCAAACCATTTTTGCATTAAAGATGCTCTTATATTGTTAACTAGATTGGTCTTGATCAGTTTTGACCAAACTATATATATATATAATTTTTCTATTGTCAATTCGTCCTGATATATTTTATATCAGGACGAAGAAATTATACCATTATATTTACATACTTTGACTCAAAGTGTATGCACTTGTCAAAACTTTTCCATAATCTATCGTCCTGATATATTTTATATCAGGATGAACTGACAGTAAAAAGACTATATATATACCATATGCGGTTATGACGATTTGAGCCTGAGAGATTGTTAAATTGAATGAGTGTTCTTTATCATTAAACCACATTGGACAGTAGTAGTTTTGATCTAACTACATACTCTAAATGTGTTTTTCTAGCAAACTATAACCCTTCTATTAAATTGACGTTTTTCTAGTGAACCAGAACCCTTCTAGTGAAATTGACTACGTATCAATGTTAGGTAATGGTTATAGACCTAAGTAATATAATAATCCTAGCTATACCAATCACAATTTTTGTATTAAAAACTTAGAAAAAGAGAGAGTATCTTTGTTGGAATTGAATAGTAAATTATATGTGAGAAGATCAGTACTTGAGATGGGGTTTGATGATGATTATAATAATGTAAATGCATACAACAACATTAATTAAAAACTAGTATGATTAGATTGGGGATCAACAACAATTGGGGAGGATGATTGCAAAGGACATTCACTTGTGATGTTTGCATGTGTTGAAGAATCAAACTCTCATCATCATCCCACCATTCCTCCTTCTACTCAATAAACAAAACAACTTCATCACCACCAGCAGCAGCAGCTTTGCTTTTTCAATATTGTCTTTATTCTATTCCCTACCACACACCACAAAACACAACACACAACACACATACTTTCTCTCTCTTCCTCCCTATTTATTTTATATATCCGTATATATAAACAGATTTTTCGGTATAGATATCCGCATTCTTTTATTTAATTTTTCATGTGAAGGGTTTTCAAAATATAATAATTATAAGTATGTCATTTATCTTTTTTTTTTTTTTTTTTTTTATAAGTGTTACAATATTATAGAAATTCGGGGTTTTTTGGGAAGGGTGAAGAATCGAACCCATAATCTCATGATATAGATGTGAGGGGTTTACCACCGAATCAACCTCATCTCGTCAAGTATGTCATTGACATTTATATGTTTATTTTTAGTTTCATTTATGTCATTTATCTTAATAAACATATGAATGTCTGTACTAAATAATGATTTATCTTCATTATATAATATGTGTAGAGTCTAAAAGTTAGAATGGTTCAAATTATTTTTGTGTTTCCTCCTTTACAATTTACATGATGTTTACAGATCTGTTTTTGATAAATTAATTCAACTCTACATGGAATAATTTTCATTAAATAAATAATGATTCTAATCACATTTTGCTTTTGTAAAACATCATTAGTCATGAGAAGAATGACTAGAAAGTAAATTATAATCTTTCAGATTTATAAATAATAATAAATAAATAAAAGTAAATCAGAATTGATAGGGCCACTAGGCCCATTTGATTGGACCTGGACTCTTCTCACTTTATTTAACTAAACCTTCTTGACTTTAGTAGATAATTGTGGACAAACATGCTCAAACACCTGACAAACCAACAAAATTAACTTTAACCCCTCAATTTCTGTGTAGCCACCCTAAATTAGCACTTTTTGTATTTTCAATTTTATCCTAAAGCAAGTTTACTTAAAATAATTAAATTGACAAATTGGTGGTTTTTGGGGGAGGGGGAGAACTCGAACCCGCAACCTCATGGTGCAGGTGTGAGGGGTTTTGCCACCAGATCAATCTCATTTTTTCATTGACAAATTGTTAGTTATGATAAATATAGATCCACTCATCGTATAAATTTTACTTCATTTACATTTTTTATTAAGAAACTTATAATTTTTTTTTTTTTTTTTATAATAAGAAGCTTATAATTGATTGTTAATAAAGTAATAAATGAAAATAAAATAAATTCACTTACTTACTTTGGTATAGTTGGCTGTATACCTCAAGCTCAATCGATTCGAGTCTCACATTGCTTGTGTAAGTGCAAATGTGACCATATTTTTATTTTTTTTTCAATTGTAAGAGTAGTAATTAGGGTTCAAAAATTTAATAGCACCATTTGGAGCGCTTTTTGTAAGACAGTCACCAGATTACTAATTTAAGTTTAAAATGCACCTATTTAGGTGATCAGACAAAAATACCATTTTTGTCAGTTTGTGCTTTTTGAAAAGTTGAGAGAAAACCTTTGAGAGAAAAAAACCCGATGGCACAACAGTCTAAAAGGCGACCAAAATCTGACGACAAACTCACCAGCGACGGCCTACTGTACTGACTTTTAAAACGCTTTCCGAGCCTTTTCCGAAACTTTTAAAACGTTTTCCGTGAGTTTGTAACACAAATCCGAGCTTTTTTAAATCTTGAATCTCTAAGACTTTTAAAACGTTAATCGAGCCTTTTAAAACCTTTTCCGAGCCTTTTCCGTGACTTTTCCGTGACTTTTTCATGCCTTTTCTGTGACTTTTAAAACGTTTTCCGTGACTTTTAAAACGATTTCCGATCCTTTCTATTTTGCATCTCCGAGCCTTTTCTGAGCCTTTTCCAAGCCTTTTCAAATGTTTTCCGTGACTTTTCATATGCTCTCCAAGACTTTTCATATGCTCTCCGAGACTTTTCTAACGTTTTCCGTGACTTTTCATATGCTCTCCAAAACTTTTCCGAGCCTTTTTAACCATCAGCTTTTTTTTGTTAATTTTGTATCTCCGAGACTTTTAACACTGGCTCAGAGACTTTGTAAATAGTCTCCGAGCCTTTTCAATTTGTCTCTGAGACTTTTCAATCAGTTCAAAATTCCCAGATCTTCATCGTCTCCTACAAAAATTTTCATAGATTAAAACCCTAACCATACTCACATCGACAAATCAAATCAAAACCAAAAAAATCTCCGAGGGCGCTGCCCCCACACCCCGCGAGCTGACCGGGCAACTCAACCACTGCGAGCTCAGCGGGGAGCTCGACCCCCGAATGCGTTTGCGTAGCGCCATTAAACTAATTATTCAATGATGTTCAACCTCCATTGGAGGTCTGTTAAACAGACCTCTATGAAGAAGATGAAAGAATAAAAAATAAAAATAAAAATAAAAATAAAAAATAAAATAAAAATAAAACTTCAAAGTAAGAGAATGTGTGTAAAATAAGGGTATTATTGTCCGTTCACCATAATAGATGCCCTTTAAACTTAAGTTATTAAAGTGGTGACTTTCTTACGAAACCACTTTAAAAAGGTGACATTTCCCACCATTTCCACCGGTTGTAGTAATTATCTCCTCATTTGTGGGAGTGGATACCCAAAACACTAAAAAAAATCCTAATAATAATACTGATGTACCACAAAATTATTAAAAGGTCAAAGTGATGATCTAATCTTACAATGTTAAATCTTTTTTTTTTTTTTTTTTTTTACAAAAATAAAATATTCTTAGAGCGATAATTTATATGAGATACAAATATACGGGATGATATAAACTATGAAGCTACATTTGGACGGTAGTATCATCATACCTATTTGATGACTTTTATTGAGAGTAGATGAGATATGAATATACGGGGTGACATGACAGTAAAGATGAGGACAAATACTGGGATGGAGAGGGTATGAACGTTGGGTGCATAATGGTATTCCTGTCGGCCTCTACTCTCTAATAATTTCAATGCCTTGCCCAGTTACCTCTGCATTCCGGGCCCTTCTATTTCACACTATTTTCTGATGCCCCTTGTTCGTATTTTCAGGGACTCTCACTAGAACAATGATGCCTCATAACTAGAATTTGGTCTCTCTCCCTATAAAACTCGGGTGGGGTGTGCGCACTTGTCACTCGTATACTCTATCCACTCACAACGTGTCATTTAAAAATTGTTTTATTTGTGATTGTATGAAGAAAATATATAATTCAATAATTCAATAAATTTGTAGCCTATTATATTGTGATCTGATTATTACACCAGAATTTGGTTTATCTAAACAAAAACTTAGATAGTATTGAACAAAAACTTATATAATTCAATAATATAGTACACTATATTAATCGTATGTTTATGTATTCATAACATGGCCATCTAACAATAGTATTGAACGTGATTGAATGTAGAAAATATATAATTCAATGATCTAACACGAGTTCTATCGTGGAAAAACTTGAGTGGAGGTGTGTGCATCACATATACATGTATTTACATGCTTATTTATTTATAAGATTGACATCATTTGAAGATAGTGTGGTATGTGATTTGATGAAGAAAATATTAAAAAGTTATTTAGACGAACACATTACGTATTATGCCTCCACACCTAAGATTTTCTCATCTCTTTCTCTCAACCGGAAAACTTCAACCAAATCCCTTGGAAAAATTTGTAGATTTTGGAGCTGAGGAGCCCCCACAAAGATCTTATATTGGCTTTTCTCTGAAGAAATTAGAGAGAGAGAGAATTAATTCTGTCAAGTTATCAAATACTTGGTTGAAAAATGTACACATAGGTACCGTGTCGATATCAACAAGGGCCTTGTGTTTATTATGATTGATATGAAATGAACCCTTTATATAATTGGATTTGATGATATCAACATTTGACCATAAAATTATTTTTAGGTTAATTAGATTTTGTCCTCCTTTTTCCTTGCTTCAACTACAAACATAACAAAATTACAATTTCTTGAATGGTTAAGGGAGAATGTTTGATTCGTGGTTCAAAAATTTTAAAATAATAATAATAATAATAAGATATGATTCTAAGGGGGGTGTATTCAATTAGGATTAATAAGGATTCTTGAAGACAATTAAAGACATTTTTTAAGTGACAGATTTTCATGGATTTCTACAGACTTTTATAAATCCACATGGACTTTCATTGATTTGTTTAGACATCCATCTCAAACTTTTATGGATTTGTTTAGACATCTATCTCAGACTTTTATGGATTTGTTTAGATATCCAAGGATTTTCATAGATTTGTTATCTCTGACTTATCAATAGTAAGCTAATAATAGCTAATTATCAAAAAAACCTTTGAAGTTGGAATGAGCAAAATTTTATACACCAGTCAATCTATATTTGCGTATATATATAGTCTGAGGTTATTGCTGATGCAAACAAAGCGATTAAATTGAACCCAAAATTGGCTAAGGCTTATCTGCGTAAAGGCACTGCTTGCACTTCATGCAGATGAATTATTTTTCTTTAAAATAAAATGCTAATAAAGAGCTTTTCAACAAAAACAAAAAAAACAAAAAAAACAAAAAAAACAAAAAAAAAAAACTAATAAAGAGTGAGCATTTTTGGTGTTTGATTGAAGGCTCTACAGATTAATTTGGTGTTGTTTTGTGCAGTTTTGGCACGTAGTGAGTTTTGTACTTGTTATATATAATTATGTGACTGCAACATATTCTCACATATATAATTATGTGCAGTTTTTTTTTTTTCATTTTTAATTCACAAAACATGCTGAGGATGGAAGCTTATTATTCTCACATGCATCGGTTTTTTTTTAATTTTTACATATTAGTGCTTTTCGTTTCTGTTTTGAGAGAGAGAGGGAAAGCAAAATCCACCAAAATCTTTGGGGAGAAGGCCGGACATGTTATGACATTTGATATTTATATCTCTCACCATCAAGTCCACCAAAATCCATCAAAATCCATGACCTAAGAAAATCCTTTAAAATCCAGTCCTAATTGAATACACCTTGATTCTTGTAGACATTTTTAAAGTCCTAATTCAATACACCTGGATTTGGAAGGATTCTTTAAAAGTCCATATAAATCCTAATTGAATACCACTGGATTCATATGGATTCTTTTAAAGTCTTTAAATGTCCAAATTGAATACACCAGGATTTATAATGTCTTTAAATGTCCTCAAGAATCCTAATTGAATACACCCCCCTAAAGTTCGGGGTCTTAATTTTAATAATTTTAGCATCAAAAAACATGTTTTATTTAGTTTTAAAAACTGTTTTCAAATTTAAAAACACCAAAAATACCTTCTTTTTTTTTTTAAATAATAATAATAACTTTTTGCTGCTTTATTATTTTGATTTAAGTTTTTTGATACAGTCAAAATACAGTAGAACCCTTCTAAATTAATATTTTTGGGATCCACCCTTGAGTATTAATTTAGAGGGGTTATTAAGTTGAAAGGTTTTATATTGTAAAGTGTTATTTTGTCTCAGAAAAGGTGTGCAAGTCGGTTTCCTTATTTAGGAAAGATTCCTTTTTGAGATTCATTGTTTAGTCCGTTTTTTTCCTTAGAGAAATTTCCTTCTTTATTTTTTTGTTCAAGATTCCTTGATTAGGAAAGATTTATTAAGAAAATTTTCAATTCTTTTTGGGAATGTGATTATTTAGAGACCAAGGGTATACAGTGAGGCTTATTATTTGGTTGGTTGTATATAACAAGAGAGATCTCAAGATATACCTAAAAATTGTATTCCTAATAGCTTCTAAAAATTCTCTATTTTCTATCGTCTTTGTTATAACAAAAGGACAATTCAAAAGATAAATGATGAAGTCAAAAATATCAAATATGGTGGCTCTGAGTAAACTAGCATCTTAAAGCACTTTTCTAATTCTCGATTATTATGTAATGTATTTTGTACTTTAATGGAATTATTAACTTATGCGACAGTCGAGACTCAAATTTTATACTGGGTTTCAAAAAGAAATTATTAATTATTACGATAGATGGATATATTAATTTTTTTACACTGGCCCAAGTCGGAACCGGGATTTTTTATTAATTTAGAGATGATATCAATTTATAGGAGATTAATTTACAGAGGTTCTACTGTACTCTAATCAAATTTTTTTATAATAAAAAAATTGAAATCAGATGTTTTCAAAACAATAAAAATTTTATATCAATGTGAAAGGATAAATGCACAAAGGCTATTGAAATAAATAAAGTTATTATATATTAAAAGTTAATAATAATAACCTTTTCTTTAGGTAATTAATCCTAAAATCATGGATATTATATATTAAAAGTTAATAATAATAACCTTTTCTTTAGGTAATCAGTCCTAAAATCATGGATGGTTAGTGATATTATCTTTTATATATACACTTGTATTGTAGGATTTGGATTCCCTCTCTACCTCATCTTGTCCTCACATAAATCAATAGTCTTGATTAATTTTATTTTTGTTAGAATAAAGACATAAAATTAATAGAAATATTTTAGACCATTAATTTACTATATTAGACACGTGACAATAGATTATTAAGATGATGACAAGGTGAGGACAATCAATATCATATTTGTAATGACAGACATTACCGGATTATTCTCTCAATGACAAGTTAAGAAAATTTAAATCAAAATTCTCTTAAATTACTAAAAGTTAAACAAATTATATTAGCACAAAAAATCCATCTTAACAGGAAATTAACAGATAACCACATAACAGCCATCAAATATCAACCATAAAAAATGAGAATAATAATAATAAATAAATAAATAAAATAAAAATTGAAATGGGACCCCCTAGAGTAAACTTTTGATTATTATTTTTGGTGATCTTTTATTTGAATACATTTAATAATTTGATTGTTGTAATTTTTCTAAAAAAAACAATTATCCGGAAATATTTAAAGAGTGGCGATAATGGCACCCCTAAAAAATTGTATCTACACCCCTTTCGTAATCACACCATAAAATTTTTAAAAAAATCACTAATTTGTAAATAAACTCCACTTAATGCCAAAAATACCCTTTCTTTAAGGGTACGAATATTGACACCCATAAATATGATAAGCACGCCCATATTTATAAGTACACCCATGTCTAAAATTTAAAATTAAAACATTACTAGAAACACTCATCTTAATGCCAATAGTACCCTTATTTAAATGAATGTTTTCATTTTTATACAATTTATTTATAAACCCTTATAAGTTACACACCCAATTTTACAAATGCACAGCTCCTACACAAATTTTTAAACATAAATTGATAGATTTTCCTCCATCAAAACCAAATAAAGAACAGAATTTTTTTTTTTTTTTTGGACATCAATAAAGATTTAAGTATTTCACTCTATCATATTACACTTAATTGGAATGATAGATCATGAAACCTTAAAGATATGCCCATGTAATCATACAAAATCTAGTTTAAGTTGTCTCAAAAGTGGTAATGTTCGTAGCAACAGTGATTTACAGCAGCACTGAAGGTCTTTTGATATGGGGATCATGAAGGCATATATAAAGCTTTGTCCCTACTCTATTAGCAGGATTCAAAACATATCACGTCAACAAAATTTAATCTTGAAACCTTTACTGATATTGCTGTCACCCGACCACTAGTAGATGCCACGTAAAGTGTGTCATGGACCTCATAATAAGAATGGACAGAATACAAGCCGCAAGGAAAGAGAGCATCATCAACTAATCGAAAATCGATTAAAGAACAAAGCGAATCCTCAATTTTTTCTTTTGCTTCTTCGGCTTTGGAGGCTAGAGAACAACCTTGATAGCAGCATCAAATATGGCCTTAACATTCTGCATTTGCAACACAACATTCATTAGCATGCCCAATTAGCCTTTTCAGGCACTAGGTTGATCTTTTGTTCTTCTCCTTCTTAATAAAGTTTAGGGGTTTAAGAAAAAAAATAGAATTAGGGTTTAATTAGGTTTTATTTTATTTTTTATTTTAATAAAGTGATATAGTTAAAGAAGTTGGTGTAATTAATGGGTGTAAATAGTATATATATATATATATATATAATTAAACTAATTTGTCTTTATTAGTAAATTCCTATTGTGATATTTTTGTAATTAAAATTTTTATTAAAATATGGCTGTGCTTAACATTTTTATGGGTGTCAATATTTGCTCCCTTTCTTTAATTATACTTATTGTATTTTTGTAAGTACACACCACATATGACAATTATTATGTTATTTAATCAACTTAATTATTATTTCAAAATTTTTTGTTACATTTAATTCTCTTACTATTCTTTCTCTTCCCTACTTTTTTTTTTCTCTTCTTGGTTTTTTCAAAATCAAACTCCATTTTTCGTTAAAAATACATTTTAAGATTTTTATTTTATTTTAAAGAGTTGTAGGAATGCAAGATTTATGTCATATCCCAACTGATGTGGAAGTAGATATGTCTTAAATGATATTTCAAAAAAAAAAAAAAAGATAGGTGTTCATGAAATTGAAGAACATATAATTTTTTTTTTTAACAAGAAAGAACATATAATATTGATAAAAACTAACAAATAAAAAAAATAATAATAAAAAAGAAGTCTAAAGTGTTTTTGAAAGAAATATAAAAAAAAAAAAAAATAGGTAATATAGTTAATTTAAAATTCTGTTTATATACATAATGATTTTGTTCTTCTAATAAATTAATTTAAAACTTTACTTTTTTCACACCTAAATTTGTCTCATGATTTTAATTCATTTTCCATACTTAGCAATCAATTTGTATTTCCTTAAAAGAGATTGAAAATATATTTAAAAGAGAATCTACGGTTTATTAAAACGGAAAGAGTTTTTATGATATATGTTAATAATATCAAACCATTAATAGGAAAAATAAATACAAAAGATTAAAATAGGAAACTAATTAATAATTATTGGTGGGTGTACTAACAAACAATTAGTCCTCTTAGTAATTTTATTCAAGGGTATTATTGGATTTTTAAAAACATACTAATTTGGGGTGTACATACAATTTTTAAAGGGTGCAAATATCGTCACTCATATTTAAAACATCTTATTGATTACTAATAACAAAATAATATTGTTTGTGTCTACAGATCTTTAAAAGCTCAATTTGAGAGGCCCCTAGAGGCGTAGCTCAGCTGGTAGAAGGTAGATGGACGAGCTTGGGTTTAGGTAAATGATTCCTAAATCAGCGGCTCGAATTCTACTAATGATAAAAAGCTTTAAAAAAAAAATACATGGTCTAGATAAATTGATAGATAGTGTCAAAAAAAAAACACAATTTGAGAGTAGATCAATATAAAATTTTGTCATAGTAAGTTATAGAATTGACGGAAAACTCACTCATAAAAATCTCAAATCAACATGAAAACGTTACAAGTTCAAGTTACCGTCACCACACGTGGTATATAAAAAACAAATCTCAAATCAACAGGAGATATTCACCATATACAGTATATGTAAAGAATATAATTGATATAAATCTCAACAAAAAAATAATAATAAGAAGAAGAAAGTTGAGAAGATTCTCAAACAGTGAAGAATTTCTAGAGAGTTTGGCGACGGTCCGTATGGTCGGGTGATAATGAAACAAAGAGGGGAAGAAGAGTCCCCACCAGGAATTCCTGAAACCATTTTCTAAGTAGTAAGCAACTCAGGAAGCCTACTTTCTTGGCTTCTTTATATTTCAGAACTTTCCCTTGTCATTTTCCTACTCAACAATCACCCAAAACAAACCATATCAAACCACCCACTTCTTTTCCTTTATTACATTTCTAGATTAAATAATTAGAGTATAATTACATACATATATATTTGTCTTGTTAGTTTAAAAAATATATAGATCACAAACATTGTTACTCCAGGGTTTATTGATACTTGTTTAAATCAAGCACTATAAGCATGACCTGAATATATAGTTATTCATATCAGAAAAATGTATTTTTACTCGTATATGAGATTTGTACTTCAATCGCAAATAAAATAATATAAGTGTTAATATTTGATATATATAAATGAAAAATTTTCTTTTAAAAAAAATATTTATAATAAATCTTTTATTATTTAAATGACAAAATGTGAATCACAAGCCTATCCTAGACCACTTGATATTAGTTCCTTTAACTTCTCTTTCTTCTGTATTATGATACAGAGTAAATTTGCTCAATTATGTGAATTTGAGAAAAATGAAAGACAACTATCCAATGTGGTTAGGTGTTAAAGACGTTTATTAAGTATAGCAATGTCTCAAATTCGAATCGTCATATATATAAGATCATATATTAAAGAGATTCAATTTAATTTATACTCATAAAATGGGGTGAAATTATGGGACATTTATATATAAATATAATTAAGGTGAAATGGGACATTATGAGACACCAAATAAAGAGAAAAATAAAACAATTTTTCTTATAAAAGACATACATATTATTGGGAGTTAGAGAACTCAATTGTTAGAACATATAAATAGACAAATTAACTACCATTAATTAAGGAAACATAATTCAATATGATTATTCTTCATCATGCAAAGATAACGAGCCACTGTATATAATTACTTTGTTTTTCTTATAAAAGAAAAATAAATGATGTTATAGCAATCATACACACATGTGTTTTCAATATATATATAATATGTTTGGGTTCTCATTCTCAATATATATGATCAGCACTTAATTGTGAAAGATAAACCAGACAAAGGAAGGTGGGTTCAATTCAAATATAATTATTAATTTTTTGTGTAATCTTTTAAATAACATAAATAATCTTAAATTGTCTTGTCTCAAAGGGACCCTCTCAATACTATTTTGATTGATTATCCAGGGGCCTGTTACTGTGTATATGATATCATTATTTATATATTTTTTTCTCTTGGAATTATGTATTTATATGTCCTGATTGAAGCCATATATGCAGGTCTTTTCTTGCCTCCTCTCATTTAATTTCCTTCTTTTGTTGTTGTGTACCAAGTTGCATTAATTCATGGACAATTATTAAAGAATATTTGATCATTTCAATCTCTATATCTTTGAACAGGCTTTTACACAAGACAAACATATCTTGTTCATTCATCATTGTATATTTATATATATATATATATATCAAGCAAAACTCTTGCCAAATAATATGAGCAAGGCAGGTGTGGGCTGTTGGCTATGCCCATCTCTATTTTTTATTTTATTTTATTTACTTTTTATAATATATACCTTTTTTTTTTTTTTTAACTATTAATATCTATGCAATTTTTTTTATAAAAAAAAAAATTATATATCTCAAATTCATTGATATGACAAATAAATTCACATATAAACTAAGAATAGAAGATTGAGATTTTAATGTATTAATTTATTTAGATCTATGATGATAAGTATATATATATATAATTTAATTATGATGATTATATAACTATAAGCTCTTTGATTATTCGTTTAAAATATTTTAATTAAAATAAAACACATGAAAGAATGACATCTATGCTAAAAACATGGGTTTGCCAATACAATATTTATGATTAGGATCAAACTAATTTGGAGTAATAGTGAAAAAAAAAATGAGAGCTCGAGATATTATTTTTCCTATTTTTCAAAATCAAATGACCTCCAATAACAAGGACAAATTAGTGGTAAAGGGCATTAATCATTCAGCTTGACATAAAGGTAAATGACGTTGATTCGGTAAATTGCTGTTAAAAATATATATATATATAATATTTGAATCCCCCACTGCAGATGGTATATCTTGAGTTAATAATAAGAAGCTTGTCAAGGAGCTTCGCATAGAAGAGAAACTTCTCTGAAATTTCATGATCATTATCCGATCGACCACCTCCAAATTTCATCAATTCCTAAAAAGATTTCACACCACTAGCTATAGCTACTAATGGAGATAAGCCAAGCAAGAAAGAGACAGACATGAAATTCCAGCGAGTTGTTAATTTGCAAAAAGTTTTGTCACTTCCTTACCAAAAAGATGTCTTCTTTAATGTACAAGAAGTTGGTCTAGCTAATTGGAATGCTTGTGTTTATGCTTGTGCTTGCTTGCTTGTGCTTCAATTTGTTCTTTTTCCTGTCAATACCTTACATGTTACACAACACGATTTACTCGATCTCTCTCTTTCATTATTCTTTATTCTTTCTCCAAATGAGAAAAATAAATAAAAATTAAATGGGGCTTTAAAGTACAATTATCTACTGAGACAAGGAGCGTGGGTTGTTGTTCTCTCTTTTTCATCTTTCTTTCTTTTAATCTTTATACAATTTCACTTTATCTTTTTTGGTTGTGACTTGTGATATATATACCCTTTTATGGAAGATGACCCCCTTTTTGGTCTCCATGTGCCTCGATCACCTTCAAACATTGGTAGTGGATCGATCATCAATCCCACACCAAAGACAAACCACCTCATCAAAAGTATAATTAACTTCTGTTCATTTCATCAACTAGGTGCACTAAGTTTTCGTACAATCTAGCTAGCTAGGTCATCGATCATACGGTTTAAATTGTCATTCACATATGTTGTTTATGGATAAGGATTCAGAACTCGCTTATAATTAAATAGATACAAACATATATATATTGATCATAAATCAACTTTTGTTGAATCTCACATACAATCACAAAAGCTCTCTTACAATATAGTGTATATATATAGATGACGACATGTCATTTGTGTATTTGGTTTCTTAAAAATATCATTTCCTGTTAGAACCCTAATAATAATTACCTGAGTTAAATGTAGACATCTTGATCATATATAAATATATGGTATTTGATCACAAATACCAATATTTAACAAAGTTTGGGAGAACCCAGATATCAAGAGAAGATCGTATTTATCATTCATGGGTTTTCTACTCTATTGGCAAGATGTGAGTGCAAAAACATAGAATGTTGATGCTATCTTTGGTTGGGGAAGCACTACAGGGGGGAAAAAAAACAAACAGAAAGTGACCAAAAAGAAGTTATAAGTGGTAACATGTCATACACTAGAAAGAATAAAGATAAACAATGGAGTCATTCATTACAACACACACACAAAAAGCTTTCCATGCATGAATTGACAATAAGAAGGATCTATATAAAAAGAACATGGATTTACTTGTTTTTGTTAATATATATTTTCTTTGGGTGGTGATGAAAACTTATTATTATTATTTTTATTATTAATGAGAAAAAAGCTAGTCTCCCAACAAACCCTAATCATGAATAGAGATGTACTTGAGGGTCCCCCATTTAATTTGGGTATCTTTTGATCCAAAACCCACATCAGAAATTTCTTGTAAAAAGTAGAGTGAGTGAGTGATGGCACCAGAAACAAACCATGTGAGTGGGGAAAACTTATCTTTAAATCCAAAAAGAGAAGTTTGCCTGTGCAACTCCAAAGTCAAAGCATCAAATCCGAAAGATCAATTTTCAAAAGTCCCACCCTTTATAAAAGAACCAACGTGCAATTATAACATTTTTTTTTTTTTTTAGCCTTTCCTTTTACGTAAGCAGTAAATCAATATATACAAGTTGGTTTTATTATTTTCAAAGAGTGAATAAGTTTTGAGTTTATATTAATGGAGTTCCTCACCTGTACTAAGAATAACTTGGTGGTAATAGGCCCTCTAAACACATATTAAGGTCTTAATTAACATTTGTATTACTGTGATGGTTGTCAAAATCTCTTAATTTTCTTGACAAATTTCACTTACTGTCAAGTTTAAATATATAATGACATGTTCATGCACTCATGGTAGGGTTTGCCTATCATTTTCTTTCCAACCCTGTGTACACATGCCACCTGAAAATTAAAGAGTGTTGTGTCATAGACTCATAGGCCACTGATTGAAAAACAGCTTTCCTCTAGATCCCTCTAGATCGAAAAATGTCTTTCCAATATTGTTTTTGATAAATGATTAGTCTTTAGCGTTTAGTGAGGTCTATTGGGTCCAGTTTTCTCAACTTTGAGGTCTCTTTTTGTTGGCCTCAATTATACTGATAGAATTCTATCTATCTGCAGCCAAGCTTTCAAAGGGTCCATCAAAGGCCCATTTTTTTTAATTGGAGAATGAATCTCTCTCTATATGACTTTTGTAAAAGTAGCCCAATGAAGAGGCCTCTCTGTTGTAATAACTAATTTATTTGGAACAATTCATCAATTGATCATACAACTCTCTCTACTCCGAACAGTCTCTGGGATCAAATAGTTGATTTCTGCATCCTGATGTTTGAGTAGTACGTCTCTGAGATTATTTTAAGGTATATAATTGCAAAATATAATCTATATCGAGTTAAAATAAGAAATATAAATATATATTGCATTCATCACCAACACCAAGCTATAATCAGGCGACAGTTGGAAATGTACCACGTAGAGCATCTCCAATGCAAAAGTGGTTTGTGAAAAAAAAAAAATGACACACAAGATAAATAGACAGTCTATTAAAAAATGAGTAATGCTAGACGTTCCAATTTTTTTTCTCAAATTATGTCCCAAATGATGTGACACATGAGGTGTCAACATCACATCAGTCACCACATAATCTCAAGATTTATAAGATGCTTACATCTCATGTGCCACGTCATTTGGGATAGAATTTGAGAAAAAAATTTGGAATGTCTAGCATTACTCTTAAAAAATACATCTCCAATGCAACTGTGCGTCTGTGCATATTCAATCTCACGCTGATGTGGCAAAAAAAATTTAGAAATTGTCAACATGACCGTCTACTTTCAGACGACATATTGCATAGCTATTTTTTCGGTTGACTCAACAAGTATTTAAAATTGACATTAATTTTTCATCTATTATTGATAAGAAAAAAAAAATAAAAAACAAAAAAAAAAATGGACACATCATTAAAAATAAAGGTGTCGATATTAACACACATAAAACTTATTAGTATACCCATATTTTATTAAAAAAATTAATTACAAAAATATCCCAATATAAATTTACTAATAAGGAAAAAATACTTTAATTAAAAATAAACCAAATACTATATACACTCATATCTTCAACTATATTTCTTTATTTAAAAAAAAAAAAAAAAACTTACTTATCCAAAAACAAAAACAAAAAAAACAAAAAAAACTTATGATAAACCATAATTAAACTCTAATTTTATTTCAAGTATCAAACTTTCTCACCATCACATGATTATCATATTGTTTTTATATTTCTTTTATGTATAGTTATGAACGATATTGATAAACAAATTTTTTTTTTTTTTTTAACGATAGTTGTAGATATCAACAATTTGTTTTTTATTTTTTTAGATAGTTGTATAAATAAAAAAAATTCCAGATTGAAAATCTCGACCCCATATACGGTTCCACATATTCCGTTTTATAAGACTCATACATACAAGATATTTCCAAAAGTAAATTGGACCATCATTAAAAGAGGATTTGATTATAAAAATAATATGTTTTTTTTTTAAAAAAAAAAATTTTATAAATTGGGTGTGATAATAATTTAAGAATGGTTATAGATAATGGGCTCAAAAAAATTTTGTCACTATTTGGGTCGGGTTTTGTAAGAAACTCACCACATTTCATAATTTTGGAATTGATTTTGGCATTGATTTTAATAAGCTAAAATCAACTTATTTAATAATTTTGAAAGAAAATAATGTTTGGTAAAACCTTCCCAAACTGATTATTTAAGAATCTATCTTCATTTGGCAGTGATTTTGAGAATGAAGTAGGAAGTTACTTTTCAAAAGCAATTATAAAATGGGAGCCGATATTGACACCCATAAATATGATAAGCACACACATATTTTAATAAAAAATTTAATTACAAAAATATCCCAATAGAATTTTACCAATAAGGACAAATTAGTTTAATTAAAAATAAACAAAATACTATGTACACTCATTAATTACACCCATATCTTCAACTATATCACTTAATTTATTATTCTTTAAAAAAAAAAAAACCAAACCCTAGTTAAACCCTAATTCTATTTCTTTCTTTTTTAACCGCAAAACTTTTTTTTTTTTGAAACGGTCGCCAATATATTACGGAAGATAAAGTGAAAACATGCTTGCATTTAAAAAAAAAAAAAATTCAGCGCAATGCTTGCATCTACCTCTTTTTTTTTCCCCTTGTTTGGATTTGGAGTATTAGAATTTCATATGGTGGGATTCTCCACCAATTAAAAATTAAAGTCAAATTTTCAAATATTCATTATTTCTGATTAGTAACTTGTTATTTCTTCTTATAGAAAAATATGATATAAAGTTGGTAATATACAGATTTTAATATATAGAGAATATTGTTGAAATAATAATTTGATTTCAAGTATGGAGCGAACTTATTATACATATTACAAAAAAGGTAGTAATTTACATTTTTACAATATAATAGTAATTTATATATTTTCTTTTGAATTAAGTAATTTAATTTAATTTAGTAATTTATAACATTCATTATTTTTAAATGATTATAATTAAAATATAAACTGTACTCTAAAACTAAATTTAAATTTAAAATATTAAAAGTAAAAAAAAAAATATTATGCTGCTTCTATTTTGCAAACAACTCTAATTAACATTTGTAAAAGTGGGTGTATTAATAACTTATGAGGGTTTATAAATAAATTGTAATAAAATAAAAACATTCATTTAAATAAGGGTACTATTGATATTAAAATGGGTGTTTATAGTAATGTTTTAATTTAAAATTTTAGACATGGGTGTACTTATAAATATGGGTGTGCTTATCATATTTATGGGTGTCAATAGCCGTACCCTTATAAAATAATCAATTTTAGAATTTAATGAATATTTTAAAACACCCAAATTGCCCTCATTAGTTTAACTTGAAGACAGATTTCTCCTTTTATTTTTTTCCTATTCTAATATCTTACAACCCTAATTTCTACTTAATTCAACGTTCTTTTTTCATTCATAACACAAACTTTGCTTTGAGTTTGAAGATTTTCCATCACTTTCTCAAGAAACTTTCACAAGTCAAATTTATATTTATATGTTGAATTGAATAATTAAAAGATTTGATGTATAATTTTATCTTGTTTGAATAAACAAGTTCATGTGTAATACAAATGCATTACTGCATTGTTTATTCACTTTCAATTATGTCTCAGACGTGAGTGAGGTTTGATTGTTTCAAAAAAAAAATTCAATTTTTTTTCATGAACAGTTTGATGTTTAGCCTAACATATTAATTTTATTAATGTCCATGTTTACGGTTTGATTGTTTCGGTTTATTAATTTATTTTATTTGCTTGAACAGTTCATTGTTTAACTAAAATATATATATATATATATATATATATATATATATATATATATATATATATATATATTCTATTACTGTGCATGTGTTAGGTTAACAGTTTGATTATTCCAGTTGTTAGGGATAATACGTTGTCTACATATTTATACTTGTTTGAATACACATGTTGTTTATAATAATAACAATTTTCCAATTATTTTTCTTTTAGCATTTTTTTTTTTTATAATTAAGTAAATACTAATTTAGATGGAGAATATCAACAAGACAACCAACAGTACCGAAAATATGAATAAAGGACCTAGGGGTAAGGCTATATGGGACACTATTGTGGAGGTTGAGGCAGGGCATCGCCCCGGGACTCATTTTACGAAACTTGGATGGGATAACTTGATTGTAAATTTCAATAAGGCCACTGGAAGAGAGTATAGTAAACTTCAATTGAAAAATAAGTGGGATGCACTAAAAAATGATTGGAAATTGTGGAAGCAACTCATTGGGAAAGAGACCGGTCTTGGATGGAATGCTCAATTAAAAACTATTGATGCACCTGAAGATTGGTGGCTAAGTAAATTGGAGGTGTGTATCTTGGTGGTATTAGTTTTGTCTCTTGTTTAGTACATTTTGATATATGTTAATACGATATCATCATGTGTAGGTACATCCGGGTGCAGCTAAATTTTGTAAGGAAGGAATTGACGTTGAGATAGAAGCTAAGTTAGATAGGATGTTCATGAACATCATAGCTACTGGTGAATATGCATGGGCACCTTCATCTGGTGTACTTCCATCAAAGGATTGTCAAATTCTTGATGATCATCATGTCATTCCACTTGATGTGAATAACTTAATTCAAATAAAATCTGAAGATGGTGAAGGTTTGGAAAAGGAAAATAATAAGAGGAATCTTGAAGAAGATGACAAACAAGCAATTAAGAAGAAGAAAAGTAAAAAAATGGTTGTAAAAAGTGGGAAAGTGGGAGGTGCTCCAAAATTATCACAACAAATTGATCGCCTCATTGATGCAGTTGAGAGTAAGAAAGAAGCCAATTTTGGTATTTCTGAAGTAATGAAGTTGGTCGAGTCATTGCCTAGGGTAGAGATCGGAAGTGACTTGTGGTTATTTTCGACTCGATTGTTTTTAGCCAAAGAGAAGAGAGAGATGTTTTCAATCATGAAAAATCCCGAGATCATGCTTAAGTGGCTTAATTACGAGAAGTCCTGAGAGTCACTTAACTAGGATATCATATTATTGTATTACTCAGCCCTACTCAGCCCCATTAACATTTGATTTTTATCATATTAGTTTTTTTTGCTTTTAACTGTTTAAGTATTTTATATGTTATGAAGTATTTTACATGTTATGGGAAAAAAATACTTCCTATAAGATTCTAGTTTATTGAGAAATAAAACGGGCGGTTGTTTTATGATTTTTATATATTCTATTAAGCTTTCTTCTACATGAATAATGATTTGTTGTTTGTTGGGATGACTTTGTGCTTTATGAATCACTTCAAGTGTTGTACTGTTTTTTTATTCCTTATCTTTAAAATGATTAATTGATATAACAGATGATAAAAATGCTGTTATATGTGCAGCTGCACGTCTTATTGAATCCTATTATCTAAAATACATTTACAAACAACCGTGTATGAACTCTATTCAAACCGGTAATATGTGGGTGAATGAGATATTACAAGGAAATGAAAATCGATGTCATAGGATGTTTAGGATGGAGAAACATGTATTTTTAAAATTATGTGTCGACTGGGAAGCCAACTATGGATTGAAGGGTTCAAGAAACATGAGTTCTATTGAGATATTAGGAATGTGCTTGCATATTTTAGGGCATGGGGTAGGAAATAGGTTGGCACAAGAACGATTTCAACATTCTGGTGAGACTGTGAGTAGATATTTTGGTCAAATGCTAGATATCTTTTGTCTCTTTGCAATTGATATAATAAAACCAATGGATCCTGAGTTTAAGGACATTCCTGAAGAAATTTTAAGAGACTCAAGATATATGCCTCACTTTAAGGTAATTATTATCACAAGTAATATATATATATTTGAATTATTATAAACTTATGAATATTATTAACATGTATTTCCATGTAATTTTGTTTAGGATTGTATTGGTGCAATAGATGGTGTACATGTTCATGCCTTAATTCCTCCTGAAGATCAAATACCGTATATCGGTAGAAAGGGAACACCAACACAAAACATAATGGCGGTATGTAATTTCGATATGCAATTCATTTTTGTAGTTGCAGGTTGGGAAGGTACCGCACATGATGCAAGGATTTTCTTAACAACTATGCGTAATCATGCTTAAAATTTTCCTAAACCTCCTAAAGGTATGGTATTATCTAATTTACGGCATGTTTATTTTATTTATTATAAATAAATATTGATTAAATAAATTTTATTTTGTTGGAAAATACTATCTGGTAGATACGGGATATCCACAAATGGATAGGTATTTAGGACCATATAAAAGTGAGAGATATCACCTACCTGATTTTCGTCGAGGAAGCCAACCAACTGGTCATCAAGAAGTATTCAACCATGCACACTCTTCTCTTAGAAGTGTCATTGAACGCACTTTTGGAGTATGGTAGAAAAAATGGAAGATTTTAAGAGACATGCCTAGCTATCCGTTAGACAAGCAAGTGAAGATTGTCATCGCGACCATGACAATACATAATTATATAAGAAGGCATGCTAAACATGACCATCATTTTGAAAAAATTGAGAATGACCCGGATTTTATACTTGAAGAAGATAATGAAAGGGATGATGATTTCCAAGAAGAAAATCACAATGCTAATACACCTGGAGCACGAGAAGTGAAGAAATTGAGAGATAGTATTGCAGCAAGTTTGATTAGGGCATGACATTGCCCTATAAAAACTACAATGACATTTTAATTACTGATTTTTTTTTATATGCACTACTGTTATTTATTATTTTATTATTTTATAAATGTTTTACTATGATTGTTTGGAGACATCTTAACATTCTATTCTATATTTTTGTTGGTTAAATCTCAAAGGTCTAATATCTTGTAATGAAATCCCTTGTTTGCTCTTTGATTTAAAATCCGTAATGGTTTACAGGGCTAGGTATTACTTGTTATTCTTCTGTGTCTTATGTTCCTCAGTCAATTTGTCCTAACTGCAAAAATAGTGTAAATATGAAGATAACTGATGCTGTTTCTCATGTTGCTGGATGTAAAGCAACAAAGATGATAGTGTAGCTTTTGTTAAAAGTTTAAAGATGGTGATAGAAAATTTAAGGTTACTGTAGTGCCATTTCTTTTACATAAGTAAAGTCGTGTGTGTATATATATATTTTATATTTATATTGAAAGATTATATATAAAAAAATTTAGAGATCAATATCATATCATATGAATGATATAAATTTAACTTTTTTTTAATATTTAAATCTACTTTATTTTATAATAAAAATACTTTGATATTTAATTTTACTGTTAAAATAAAATGTATTTGTTAAACAGTGAATAAAATACAAAATTGAAAGTATTTCAATATCATACCCATTTTGGTCATTGTATACTATCACAGCAGTTTGATAGCATAACTTACCAAACACATATATAGGACTTTTAAACCTCACAGCAATTTAAAAAGTACGGTTTGTCAAACGCCTACCTGCTTAACTTCACAGCTGATTATTTCTTCAGCACAGCTGACAGTAATTATTTAAGAAGTTACAGCAATACCAAACTGGCCCTAATTCAAGTTTAAAAGACACCTATTTAGGTGACCAGACAAAAATACATTTTTTTTTGTCACTTTGTGTCATTTTCAAACCTAGAGAGAAAACAATTGAGAGAGAAAACGGTAGAGAGAGAAAGCAACCGGCTGCAACAACATACGCTTGAAAATCTGACAGCGAACTCACCGGCGGCGACGCTACAGTCCTGAAGTCAACGAGAATCTGGGTTAGGTTAGGGTTTTAATTTATGAAAATTTTGTGTAGAAGACGAGCCTTTTAACACTGTCTCCGAGCCTTTTCATACACTGTCCAAGCCTTTTCAATAGTAATCCGAGCTTTTTAATTTTTTATGAATAGGCTTATCAAATTTGAATCTCCGAGACTTTTAACACTGTCTCCAAGCTGTTTCATGCATTGTCTGAGCCTTTTCAACAGTAATCCAAGCTTTTTAATTTTTTATGAATAGGCTTGTCAAATTTGAATATCTGAGACTTTTAACACTATCTTCGAGCCTTTTCATGCACTGTCCGAGCATTTTCAACAGTAATCCGAGCTTTTTAATTTTGTATCTCCGAGCCTTTTCTTTTAGTCTCCAAGACTTTGTAAATAGTCTCCGAGTCTTTTCAATTAGATTCAAAATTCACACAACCAGCTTAAGGTTTACAAAAGACTCGAAGAACAAATGAAAAGGAACCCAATTAGGGTTTTAAATTGAAAGGGAAAAAAAAAAAAAAGCGACCCCCAAATGCGTCTGCGTAGCGCCACTAAACTAATTATCCAATGAAGATGCATTGATAATGTTATGATGTTCGACCTCCATTGGAGGTCTATTAAATAGACCTATATGAAGAAGATGAAAGAATAAAATCTCAGAAAACTTCAAAGTAAGAGAATGTGTAAAGTAAAGGTATTTTTGGTAATTCACCATAATAGGTGTCTTTTAAACTTAACTTATTAAAGCACTCACTTTGCCACAAAATCAGTTCAAAAATGTGACATTTTCCACCAATTCCTCTATAAGATAATATGTATTAAAATGAATATATTTATTTCAATGAGGGTATTATTGGCATTAGGACGAGTGTTTATACTAATATTTATTTTTTAAATTTTAGACATGGATGTACTTATAAAAATGGGTGTACTAATAAATTGTATGGGTGTCAATATCTGCACCCTAAAAATAAATGTGTTTTGAACAGAAGCGACCAAATTTTGAGTTGATTGTCTATCAAGTCTATATTTATGTCACATAAAAAGCAAATCTCTTGACATGATTGTCATATCAATGATTTTCGATATGTAAGCCACTTTTGTATTGAAGATGCTCCTATAGTTTGTACAAAGAGTCTCGATTGAGATTGGATTAAAGTTAATAGTTAGAGAATGAGTATTTACCATGGTTTTCTCATGAATGTACGGTAGCTAGGTACAATAATCCTTATTGGATGCCTAGGAAATTAACTTTGGTTCAATTGCCCTACCGAGATTTCTAAAGATCGAGAAAACCATTATTTGAACAAAGTGTGCATTGTATTCAATAAAGCATTCCATTTTAAAAAATTATTAATACCTACTTCCTCTCCTTTTTGTTTCTCATCTAGATTTTCTCTAGGATCATAATTCATATCAGTTTGTTTTTTTTCTCATAACTATATATGGATCGATGAAAGTAAATAATTAAAAGATCAGGGCACTTAGAGAGAGAGAGAGATATATATATATATATATATATATATATATAGCCAATGCCACCGCTCTTGGATTCTTTGTTATATGGCAGCATATGAGTCCATATATAGAATATTAGAGGGCCATTCTCTTCTATTCATGACACTATATATGAACAAGTATACAGGTTGTATATGTGATATCAAAGAATCCAATACCATAAGAACAAGTATACAGGTTGTATATGTGATATCAAAGAATCCAATACCATAAGATCTCGAAGATTTCAAATCCATCATGATCACGTATAAAGGAGAAAAATTTGTGTGGGACGGTCTTACCACCAGGTGGTGAGACTGTTAAATCAAGTTTTTTTACTTTTTTATTGAAAATATTAAAATCATACAAAATTAGGAAACTTGATGGGACGACGGTCTCACCATCTGGTAGTGAGACCGTCCCACACAAGATTTTCTCCACACGCCCACATGCATAAATTTTTTTTTTTTTTTTTTTAATTATTAGAATTGATTTCATAACACAACACAACACATGGGACCAATGCACACTCTATAGTTAATTAGTTACCTTGTGTTGTCCATGTCTTCTTTAATTTGCACTGTAGTCTATATATAAAAAAGTAACAATGACCGGACAGTGAGAGTGAGAGTGAGAGAGCAGAGAAGAGAAGGAAACAAAACAAAACAATACAATGCTCACAAAAGCCAAGAGAAGTTTTCCCAATTGAACACACCCAAGTGAACCCCCCCAGCAAGAAACTTACCCCACTTCCCTACCTAACCTTATAATATACATTATGCTCACACCATTATTATCCATTACAAATTTTGTCATTCATTCATCGTCCGATGTATATATATCATATCAATCATATACTGCTATGTATGTGTCTCAACTTAATTATATATGATTCTGATGAGATATGTCAGGATCAATAAAACTATTACACGCAATCCATATATATATATATATATTTTTTTTATATTTTTTTTTCTATGATCCGAAGATATTTATTACCACAACACTTAAAATATGAAGGGTTTGATCTTCTTGTTCAAGCCAATAATATGAATTACATGCATGGTCTGATTTAATATAATGTTTAAATTTCATACCCATAAAATAATCAGGGTTCAAAAAAAAAATTTCACTATTTAGGCCTGACTTTATAAGAATATCACCACTTTACTAATTCAAGTTTAAAAGACACCTATTTAGGTGACCAGACAAAAATACATTTATTTTGTCAGTTTGTGTCTTTTGAAACGTAGAGAGAAAAAAGTTGAGAGAGAGAGAGAGAACAGTGGAGAGAAAAAGCATCAGGTGCAAGAAATCCGACTGAAAATCTCACAGCGAACTCACCGGCAGTGACGCTACAGTCCTGAAGTCGACCAGAATCTGCAAGACGATGAAGATCTGGGTTTCCGAGCCTTTTAACACTTTTTTTGAGCCTTTTCAAACAGTCTCCGAGCTTTTTAAATAGTAATTCAAGTTTTTTTAAGGAATATGAATAGGTTTGTCAATTTTGAATCTCCGAGACTTTTAACACTGTTTTCGAGCCTTTTCATACACTTTCTGAGCCTTTTCAACAGTAATTCGAGCCTTTTCAATTAGTCTCCGAGCCTTTTTAACCATCAACTTTTTTTGTTAATTTTGTATCTCCGAGACTTTGTAAATAGTCTCCGAGCCTTTTCAGTTTATCTCCGAGACTTTTAAATTAGATTCAAAATTCACACAACCAGCTTAAAGTTTACAAAATACTCGAAGAACAAATGAAAAGGAACCCAATTAGGGTTTTAAATTGAAAAAAAAGCTCTGGGGGCGCTGCCCCCTACCCCGGCGAGCTCAGCGGGAAGCTCGACCCCCGAATGCGTCTGCGTAACGTACTAGCGCCACAAAACTAATTATCCAATGAAGTTGTATTGATAATGTTATGATGTTCAACCTCCATTGAAGGTCTCTTATAGAGGAAGATGAAAGAATAAAATATCAGAAAACTTCAAAGTAAGAAAGAGAATGTGTAAAGTAAGGGCATTTTTGGAAATTACTTACTTTAGTGCCTTCTAAACTTAAATTATTAAAATGGTGACTTTCTTACAAAACTTGGTCAAAAAGGTGACATTTCCCACCATTTCCACAAAATAATCCTTAGAACTTGATTGAAGCAAAAGAAAGTTTTATACAGAGGGAGATCAAGTATTTGATTGTTTTTGATAATTTATTAAATTAATTGTTGTTTAATATATATATATATATATATGCAATGTTGGTCTAAATGAGACATACCATAGATTTTCTAGATGCACAAGTTTTTTTTATCATTTCCCAATGTCAATTATTGGATAAAACCCCATACCCTTCACGGGCCCTATTTATATATGAACATCACATGTACATGCACCTCACACTTACACTATGTCCTATGGGTTATGGATTCAAACTGTATTCTTCTAAAATTCTGAATTTATTATAATAGTTAAAAAAAAATTAATTTATGTAATTCTACAAATTTAAAATATGTTCATATGAACATTCAGACTAGAGAAACTCTCTATATTAATAGGATGTTGAAGCTCTTAATACATGTTAATTTTACAACTCATGGAATATCCCACATTAGAAAATTTGACAGTGAGGTTATCTGCACTTTTCCTTTTTCATTTAGATGTCAGGAATATTTTTGTTCTTTCTGCAACTCAGACAGTTAAGATTCCTACTCCAAATGTCATTTTATATATATATAAAATTCAGAAATTTACTGAATCAGGCTTAGCGAATCTGAGTTCGAAATGCCAAATGTCAATGAAAAATATATTTTTTTAATTGTTTAATCTAAATTATTATTAAAAAAAATCTAAATTGAGTTAATTGAAAAATCAAAATAAAAATCAAGTAGCATTTTAAAAAATGTATATATTCGGACATCTGCATAGAACAATTTTCATCCTAAATCAACAATGTTTCTCTCTCTTTATTTTTATTTTCAATTTTGTGTGTGTATATTTTCGTGACTTTGCAATTTGCATGACCTTGATAATTGATCCTATAACGACAGAATTAATTAAATTTGTATAATTCAGTAGCTCTGGCTCTGCTCAGTCTTTTTTTGCATTCATCAACCAGGACAAACTCAATTCATCATGGCCTTTTATATCCCCTATTCTTCCAAACATTTACAGAAAATGCCATTTATATGTCTTTTCTTCATTAGAGTCCACATTTTCAAGATGATTTTTTTTGAAGAACTCAAGTTGATTGAACAGTACTAAGCTAGTTAGACTTTTTAGCTTCTTGTTATATAGTTAATGATTAAAAACTACTATATATATATTATCTATTGGAAATTAATAGCTGTTCAATAACATTATCATATATATTTATATTAATTATCTCTTAAGATCATCCTAAATTTTTATTTAAAATCAAGACAAAACTTGTGATTTGTGAGACAGATAAATCTAACCGTTGAAGTTTGCAACTAAGATTTAATTTCCAAGACATTATTATCTTTGGGTGCATGACAAGTTTGAAATATAAACATGGGTATTTTTCATTTTTATTTATTTATTTATGAATTTGGTATGGACATTGCAAGACTTTTAATTATGATAACAAAAGGTTGAGCTTCTAATTCTTTTAGGGAACATTAATGAGTTATCGCCCTTCAATATTATAATTTTCAATGTGGACAAGAAGTGGTGATAACTTTCAATTTAATATATGTACAACTGTCTATGATTTTCTGTTTATCAGAATTTTTATATTAATAAATTGTATCATTATTATAGTTCAGAACAGCAGAGAATCTGGAATTAAAGAGTGTATGCATATATATGAGTAACACACTCATACATATATACTAACACAAAATATATGGAGGCAGAGCACAAGTATAGAGAGTGTTTAAGAAACCATGCAGCCAGCCTTGGCAGCTACGCCACCGACGGCTGCGGAGAGTTCACTCGAGATGACACATCTCCGGCCACCCTACAGTGTGCTGCCTGCGGTTGCCACCGCAACTTCCACCGCAAGATCACATACAGTAGCAGCAGCCGCGGCCGTCAGACCACAATGGAGTTGGTGGACTACAGCGGAGACCGCAGTGACCGGCGGCCGCTGGAGGTGGTGGAGTCACCGGAGGCGGCTGAAATGAGCGAAAAGAAGCGGTTTCGGACAAAATTTACGGTGGAGCAGAAGGAGAAAATGCTGGGGTTTGCAGAGAAGTTGGGGTGGAAACTACAAAGGAAAAATGAAGATGATGAAGTGGAGAGGTTTTGCAGAGGAGTTGGAGTGAGCAGGCAAGTGTTCAAAGTGTGGATGCATAATCATAAGAATTCTTCTTCTTCTGCATCTACTGGAAATGCATCTTCATTAACTACTGATCAGTAGACAGAAGAAAGAAATTAAATAGGTTGATTTTTACTTTTCTGTAATTTAATGATCATCCTCGTTTGTGTATTATTGTTTTCTCGATCTGTTTTATGAGAAAAAAAAATTTTGCTTACTCCATTTCTACACTAATCACTATAGATTTAAGTACACAGTATATGCAGAAATTATCTCTTAACCATCTTTAAAAAAATTAAATTAGAAGTTTAGAACCCTTAAAATAGCAATTCAAGGATTTAGCTATAATACATAAACCTCATGAATGCATCATGCATGGGCAGTTTTAATTTTGAATTTTTGAATTTTGTAGACCCTTATATTGAATGGTTCAGCTGCTATACATGATTGTATTATTGCAAGATCAATTTATATCTCTTAGATTTTATTCTAATGGTGTATAAAAATGAAGAATTTAAAAATTAAAAACTCTCTCTCACAGTCTCACGTAACCATTCATTAACAATACATGAAATTATAGCTAAACGTGACTCGAATATGTGATAGATATAAAAGGAAAAGTGCACAACGACTTTGCTCAAGGTAGGATGTGTTTTTACAAGTAAACAAAATTTGTAACTACAGCCCAAAATCTAACCGGATACAGGTACTGAATTAAGATGGGCCCATTCACATTTGGGCCTGATCCTTATTCTATAACAACTTCATAGGCTCGAAAGCCCATCAGAAGAGAGCTAGTCAAGATTCCAGAACCTTCTAGGAAGCCCCATCAAAATTACTAATAAATTCCAGAATTAACTAGAGACTACTAGAACAAAACCGAATGGATTGCGCGCGAAAATACTGGAAATCTCCAACGCTCCTTATAAATACCAATCACTTGTAGCATCCATAGGTATCAACAGCAAAAACCAATCAACAAAGAAAAGCTTCCATTAAACCTAGCATTCGAAGTTTCAGAGAAACAAACATGGCGATGATTCCAAGCTTGTTCGGCAATCAACGCAACAACAGCTTCCTCTTCGATCCCTTCTCTTTCGATTTCCGGTTCCCTGAAGAGACCTCTGCTCTCGTCAACGCCCGTGTGGACTGGAAGGAGACTCCGGAAGCCCACGTGTTTAAAGCCGATCTTCCGGGGATGAAGAAAGAGGAAGTGAAGGTGGAGATCGAAGACGGCAAGGTGCTTCAGATTAGCGGAGAGAGGAACGTGGAGAAGGAAGACAAGAGTGACACGTGGCATCGTGTTGAGCGTAGCAGTGGCAAGTTCTCCAGGAGGTTCAGGTTGCCGGAGAATGTGAAGATGGATCAGATCAAGGCTTCTATGGACAATGGAGTTCTCACTGTTACTGTTCCTAAACTGGAGATGAACAAGCCTCATGTCAAATCCATTGAAATCTCTAGTTGAGACTAGAGACTTTCTCTGTCCTTTTTCTTCAACTGTTTGATGTATTTGAATTAATATGATATTGATCAGTCAATTATTAATATTGTAATTTGGGTCCAAATGTTAAAACTTGAATAAATATCTATGTAATTTGATGTGTTTCTGCGCAATTTCAATTTTGTTTATAATAATTTGTTATTTTTATTTTTAACTGATATTGATTTCTAGGTTGTGGAATTAAGGGACTCATCATCAGCTTCCTCACCTCATTTTCTTGCATTAACTTATTTAGAATAGGGGGAATTGGTCCTTATATTTTAAGGAAACCTCACTTTTTTACCTCACTTAGTTGTATTAGGGTCTTTAGTCCTTATCATTTTAAAAATATATTAAATTGGTCCTTCAGTTAATCAATCGTTAATCAAAATTAACTGGTCTAGGGATAAGTCATGTTTCAATGTTTGGTGTCATGTGGTATTTTTTATATAATATAAATTTTGTAAATATATATTTTTAATGTAATATTAATTTATAAATAAATTTTTTTTTTATTAAATGGATCTCCACTATGGTGATTGGTGGAGATCAAATATTTAAAAATTTTTAAAATTTAAAATTTAAAACTAAAAAAAATAATTATTTGTGATGGATGGTAGACCTGGCACGGTTCCGGTTGGAACCGCCGGAACCGGAACCGGAAAAACCGGAACCGGAACCGGAACCGGTTTTCCGGTTCCGGTTCAAGAGTTTGGTCGAACCGGCGGTTCGAACTGGATTGGAACCGGCGGTTCCGGTTCCGGTTCGAACCGCCGGTTTGCACAATAATTTTTTTTTTTTTTTTTTTTTTTCTATAAATTCCACCCCCCTTTCATTTTTCCTCACACCAATTTCTTCTCAATTATCTAATTCTAATTTCTCTCCAATGAGAGAATAGAAAAAAATTGCCTTAAAAAAAGAAAATTTGCGGTAAAAAAAATTTTACATATGCCTTAAACTTTGAAATGTCATAACTTTGTGCTCGGATGTCCGAATCAGGTAATTTTTTTTTTGAAATCGCATAGAACGATGCAAGGAATGCGATAGGAGCAAGCCCAAAGGGCTTGTGGCCACTTTTCGAGCCCTAAAAACCCCTTTTTCATCAAAAAAAAGTGTTTTTAAGTGTTGTGTCTATTTCGAACCTCGTTTAAACCTAGTAAGAAACCTTTTCCTCCCGATCCCACACCACATCCGTGCCCGTCTTGGTCCGGAGAATTACTTTAACATCAGGCCTTGTGTAAATGGACACGTTTTAAAAAAATCCTTTATACTACTTATAGTTTTTATTTGAAATATTATACAAGTATTGAATGTGGCTTTAGTGGCTAGTTTAGTTTGTGTTTTTCTTTTGCAACCATGGTTCAAGCATCCATAAGAACCCATAAATTGTCATTTGTAATTTTATTTTATAATTTAATTTAATTTTGTAATTTGTCATTTATATATTTTATTTTATTAGAGAAGTCTTTTTTTTTTTTTTTTACAAAAAAAAAAAAAAAAAAAAAAAAAAAAAAAAAAAAAAAAAAAGGTTCAAAACCGCCGGTTCCAATGGAACCGGAACCGGAACCGGCGGTTCCGGAACCGGAACCGGAACCGGCATATAGCGGTTCCGGTTCCGGTTCCATCAAACCGCGGAACCGGAACCGGAACCGGACCGGAACCGTGTCACCACTAATGGATGGTTGAAGATTACTTAATAACTTCCTTTTTTTTTCTTAAAAAAATAAATAAAAATAAATCTGGGTAGATTGGATCTCCCACGTTTTTTTGTTTTTACAATGAATATTTTTTTTTTGAAAAGAGAACACTAATTAGAATTACCAATGAATAATTTTTGAAACTCCATCGACTTCCTATCCAAATACAAATCATAAAAATAAATAAATATACTTGTCTCCTTATTGATCACAAATCATTCTCGTCGAATACATAACAAAAAAAACTGAACTTTCAATCTTCTCAAACATCCAATTAATCAATTACACAAAACAAAATAATAAAAACATACACACACACTCAACATTAAAATTCAATGAAAACACAAAAAGTCTGAAAATTGCAACAAACCCGGTTGATATCATCTCAATATAATCAAACCCATTTGCAGAAACCGTATCAGCAAAAACTCATTTGCAGATAGCAAACATTACACATCGAAACCCCCAAACAAAGCCCTATAAAATAAAAATCCTAGATTGATTTTAATATAAAAATATATAAAACAGAGAGAGATGTAAATATATATATTATTTACATCGAGAGAGCAATCGACGGTGGTGACAATCGCAGCTGTGGGGTATGTGATGATAGGCAGGCTTGTACCTGTTGTTGAAAGAATAGATTCACACACACAAATCTATAACACACACACAGATAATATGAGAACAATAAAGAAGAAAGAAACGACACCGAAGATTTTACGTGGTTCAGCAAGTTGCCTACGTCCACGGAGTGCACCGCACTCAATCCACTATTTTCACAGTTAATTACAATCTCTCTGTCTCTCTCAAGTCTCTCTACAATTGCTCTCAATCTCTCTCTACTCTTCTCAACGCTCACGGTGAATTTTAACACACATATTAGGGTTTACATAATGTAGTATTTATATGAATACTAGGTTAACCCTAAAAGACCCTTTTCTTTTTACTTGCGCTGACCTCCTATTTCGCGCAAAACACACCATTACCGCTGATCGGACCGCTGACTACCGCTGGGCATGCATGTGCCTAGTCAGCGGTCCATGAGGCGTGAAGACACTGAGATGGGTTGCTGATCGTGTTGCTGATCGTGTCGCTCACTAGGCACCTTGCCTGGGCAGCGGTAAATGAGAAGTGAGGCTACTGAGATGGGTCGCTGGTCGTGCCGCTCACTAGGCACCTTGCCTGGTCAGCGGTAAATGAGAAGAAACAATTCTCCTCCTGATTAGCGCTGCGCATGCCGCCCCCTGGGCACTTGCCTAGCCAGTGGAAATTAACAAGAGAATAGTTTCAGGGCTTTATAAAACCCAACAATCTCCCACTTGAAGAGCTGAAACTTGAACATACGTCATCCATCTTCCCTTGATGACTTAGTGGATAATTACGGTGCGCTCATTCCCCACGTCTTCACTCTTGAAGACCCACTGAAGCTGCGCACAGCTCCAGTTTCTCTGTAGTGACTGACTTGGTCAACATATCAGCTGGATTCTTGCTACCTGCTATCTTTACAAGCTTTAACACACCTTCTTCGATTAACGATCGAATGAAATGGTAGCGAAGATCTACATGTTTGGTCCTAGAATGGAACGCCGAATTCTTGGCCAAGTGTATTGCACT
The DNA here is from genome assembly GCA_008009225.1 of Acer yangbiense. Taxonomy (NCBI): domain Eukaryota; kingdom Viridiplantae; phylum Streptophyta; class Magnoliopsida; order Sapindales; family Sapindaceae; genus Acer; species Acer yangbiense. Next base: position 7,891,682 of record CM017771.1, read on the forward strand.
CTGACTGTCACTATGCAACACATTCATCACTTGATCGAATCCCAACTTAACTAACAAACCTTGTAACCATATCAGCTCCTTGCTTGATTCTGTCACAGCCACATACTCTGCTTCAGTTGTAGAAATTGTCACTATCTTCTGCAACTGGGACATCCAACTAATCGCGGTACTAGCCATTGTGAACACATATCCGGTGGTACTTCTTCTATGATCCACCTCCCCAGTAAAATCTGAATCCACATAACCTTCCAGCTTGAGTTCGTCTCTTCTGAAGGTTAGACATCTCTCTGTCGTACCCCGCAGGTATCTTAGGATCCACTTCACGGCCTCCCAGTGAGGCTTACCTGGATTTGACATGTAACGGCTCACAACTCCCACTGCATGGGAAATATTTGGTCGTGTGCAAGTCATGGCATACATTAGGCTTCCAATGGCTGAAGCATAAGGAACTTTAGCCATGAAGTCCTTCTCCTCTTCCGTCTTCGGACTCTGTTCCTTGGACAACCTGAAATGACTAGCCAAAGGTGTTCTTACCGATTTTGCATCACCCATACTGAATCTCTGCAACACCTTCCGAACGTACTCTGCTTGTGAAAGCTTCAATGTACCTTCCTGTTCGTTTCTGCTAATTCTCATTCCAAGAATCTGCTTTGCTGCACCTAAATCCTTCATCTCAAACTCACTTGAGAGTTGCTTCTTCAAATTGTTAATCTCTTCTAAATCTGCACCAGCTACTAACATGTCATCAACATAAAGTAGCAGAATAATAAAACTTGATTTAACCTTTTTGAAGTAGCAGCAGTGGTCAGCATTGCATCTGAAATATCCATTGCCTTGCATAAACCCATCAAACTTCTTGTACCATTGTCGAGGAGCTTGTTTTAAGCCATACAAGCTCTTTGTCGACCTACACACCAACTCTTCCTTGCCATCTTCTGCAAACCTCTCTGGTTGCTTCATGTATATCTCTTCCTCCAAATCTCCATGAAGAAAGGCAGTCTTCACATCTAACTGCTCCAAATATAATCCTTTCGCTGCGACAATGCTTAATACTAACCGGATCGTAGTTAGTTTAACAACAGGAGAAAAAATTTCAGAGTAGTCAATACCTTCTATTTGTTGGAAGCCTTTGACCACTAGTCGTGCCTTGTACCTCTTGGAACCATCATGTTCCTCTTTGATCCGAAACACCCACTTATTCTGTAGGGCTTTCTTTCCTTCAGGCAACTTGGCTAACTCCCAAGTTTGATTAGAAATCAACGACTTCATCTCATCCTTCATTGCAAGCTCCCACTTGCTCGCATCTTTTCCCTGATATGCCTCATCATAGCACTCAGGTTCCCCTGCATCTGTCAACAGCATGTATTGCAAGTACTTCCTATTTGGTATAGGAGTTCGAGTTGATCTTCTTACTGTACTCTCAGCCTGTGTCGCTTGAACGTCTCTATGTGGGATAGGATTTGTAACCTGGAGCGGCACACATTGTTCTTCATCATTCTGATTAACTGGTTCCAAGACCCTGTTCTCTGACACATCATTCGGCCCAAAGTACTCTGACTCTTCTAGCTCAGACACCTGTGTGTTTCTGTCTTTGTATATAACCCTTTCATTGAAGACAACATCTCTACTTCTGATCATCTTGCGGTTTTGGTCATCCCACAGCTTGTAACCAAATTCATCTTCTCCATAGCCCACCAAAGTACACTTAACTGACTTGGCGTCTAGCTTATTCCTCGCATGATCACCTATATGCACATAAGAAACACACCCAAACACTTTAAGATGAGAAAATTTTACCTCTTTCCCAGTCCAGATCTCTTCTGGTATAGCAAGGTCCAAAGGCTTTGATGGTCCTCTGTTGATCAAATATGATGCTGTATTGACTGCCTCTGTCCAGAACTGTTTTGGTAACCCAGAATGTAACCTCATGCTTCTGGCTCTCTCAGTCAATGTCCTGTTCATACGTTATGCTATCCCATTCTGCTGTGGGGTTCCAGGAACCGTTCTACCAAGCTTTATCCCGCTCAGATAGCAAAACCTTTTGAACTCACTGTCTTCATATTCTCCACCATTGTCTGAATGCAGCTTTTTGATCTTTAACCCTGTCTCGTTCTCAACCCTAGCTTTTCATCTCTTGAAAGCATCAAACACCTCAGACTTGTGTTTCAGAAAATAAACCCATACCTTCCTGGAGTGGTCGTCAATAAATGTGACAAAATACTGTTTACCTCCGGTTGACGAGACTGAAGCTGGACCCCAAACATCAGTGTGCACTAGTTCTAGCTTCTCCTTTGACGGTACCCTTCCGGTCTTCTTGAAGCTCACTCGCTTCTGTTTTCCCAACACGCAGCTCTCACAGAAATCAACTTCAACACTCTTCAAATCTGGCAACTTACCTTTCGAATGTAGACACTTCAGCCCCTGACTACTCATGTGCCCAAACCTCTGGTGCCACAAGTTCGGATCATCTTTACCTTCCGCCATAGCGATTGAACCACAACCATCCGTAGTTGTGTAAAGCGACCCATTCTTATTTCCTCGGGCAATTGTCATGATACCCTTCAAAATCTTCCATTTATCATATGTGAAAGTTGTCACGTAACCCTCTGACGCCAGTTGCCCAATAGAGATCAAGTTCTTCCTTAAATCTGGTATGTGCCTCACGTTGTTAAGCTTCCAAACTGACCCTTTCAGTTGAATCTTCACATCTCCCTTCCCGGTAATGTTGCATGCTTGATCGTCACCAAGATACACCTTACCCAAATTTCCGGAGACATAATTCTCGAACAACTCCCTGTGAGGTGTGGCATGGAAAGACGCTTCTGAATCCAGAACCCAAGACTCCGTCTTACTTTCCAACAAGCAGATGAGGCAGTCATCTGACTCCTCCAACACACAGTTCGCACTGCCCTTGCCTTTATCCTTCTTCTTAGATCTACACTCATACGAGAAGTGGCCTTTCTTACCACAGTTCCAGCACTCTACATCTTTCTTATTTCGTTGCTGATTTCCCAAATAATTGACCTGATACCTGGATTTAGACTTACCTCTTGACTTTGATCTTCCTCGTTGATTCGTGTTCCGATTTCTGTTTCTGCTTTCTCTACCTTCCATATTCAATGCTGAAGATGTAGACGCTCCAAATCCCTCTTCACGCATCTTGATTTCTTCAGTCATAATCATGTTCACAACCTGTGAGAAATCCAGTTTTTCTTTCCCGAACGAGTTGGTAATTGACTGACATGTCATCTTCCAACTTTCTGGCAATTGTGTGAGCATAAACACCGCCAAGAATTCTTCATCGAAACCCATAGACACAGAAGTTAACCCATCTTTCACTTCATTGAACTGGTTTAGATACTCTCTGAAACCCTGACCTTCCGTCATCTTTAAATTTGATAGCTTCTTGACAAGATGGACCTTCCTTACCGCAGAAGGCTGTTCATACAGGTTTGATAAAGTCTTCATCAGATCTCTGGCAGTTAGCTGATCCTTTAAGTTGAAAGCGACCTGCTTCGTCAAACTGAGACGAATTGCTCCCAATGCTTTCCTGTCTAGGAGTTCAAGATCCTCTTCATCCATGTTCTTCGGCTTCCGCTTCCTTAACCATTCTTCATCGGTCATAGTTGCCCGCTTCTCTTTTATCGGCCAATGCAAGTCCTTCTGGTACAGATAATCCTCCATCTGCATCTTCCAGAAACTGAAATTCGTCCCATCGAATTTCTCAATCTTGTGAGAATCCTTCTCCGATCCCATCTCTACGATAAAATCGTTGACCTCGAGAAAACATAGATTTGTGTGAAAAATAACCTGCCCAACCTAGGGCTCTAATACCAATTGTTGTTGAAAGAATAGATTCACACACACAAATCTATAACACACACACAGATAATATGAGAACAATAAAGAAGAAAGAAACGACACCGAAGATTTTACGTGGTTCAGCAAGTTGCCTACGTCCACGGAGCGCACTGCACTCAATCCACTACTTTCACAGTTGATTACAATCTCTCTGTCTCTCTCAAGTCTCTCTACAATTGCTCTCAATCTCTCTCTACTCTTCTCAACGCTCACGGTGAATTTCAACACACATATTAGGGTTTACATAATGTAGTATTTATATGAATACTAGGTGTAAACAATAACCCTAAAAGACCCTTTCTTTTTACTTGCGCTGACCTCCTATTTCACGCAAAACACGCCATTACCGCTGATCGGACCGCTGGGCGTGCATGTGCCTAGTCAGCGGTCCATGAGGCGTGAAGACACTGAGATGGGTCGCTGATCGTGCCGCTCACTAGGCACCTTGCCTGGGCAGCGGTAAATGAGAAGTGAGGCTACTGAGATGGGTCGCTGGTCGTGCCACTCACTAGGCACCTTGCCTGGTCAGCGGTAAATAAGAAGAAACAATTCTCCTCCTGATTAGCGCTGCGCATGCCGCCCCCTGGGCACTTGCCTGGCCAGCGGAAATTAACGAGAGAACAGTTTCAGGGCTTCACAAAACCCAACAGTACCAATCTTCCAACAGCTTGGGCCATTTTGTTTTTCTTTGTAATTGCTTCGATAGACTGATGAATCAAAAGAATCGCTTGAAACCCAGGAAAAAAAATGATTCTCTATGTCTTGATTTCGAGTGAAGAATTGGGAAAAACAAAAATAAAAGGAAGGACTTTTGATTCGGAGATCTCCATGGATGCCCATATTGGATCTCCACCATCCACCAATCTTTATGGACGGTGGAGATTCAATCTGGTTTTTAATTATTTTTTAATTTTTTGATTTTTTTTCTTCAGTTTTTTATATATTTTTTATTTTATTTTTTAATTATTTTTGATTTTATTATTTTTACCGTACATCTCAAATTTAAAAAAGTTTTTTTTTTCAAATTAATTCTGAAGGGCAAAACCGTATTTTTAACATTTTTGTTAACGTTGACTTTCGATTTTTTGGTCAAGGGACCAATTTGATGTATTTCCAAAAAGACGAGGATCAAAGACCGTAATACACCTAAGTGAGGTAAAAAAGTGAGGTTTCCTTAAAAGATAAAGACCAAACTGTAATTCCCCCTTTAGAATATTGACTGGTTTCAAATTAAATAAAAATCGTGCATTTAATTTAATATAAAAATATTCTGAATTAACTTTCAATTTAGTTTTAATGATTTAATTTTGAGAATCAATTGCTATTTTATTTCAATTTACAAATATATAGTCTCTTAAACTTTAATTAATGAATTGTCTAGAAAATTAATAATATTTAATTATATACTTTAGTTATACTAATCACATTAATTAAACTTTGATATTAAGAAAAGGAATTGATTTTTTTTTTTTTTTTTGATATTAATCACATTAGTAATTTTCTTACCATTGAATACTTTAGTTATACTAATCACATTAATTAAACTTTGATATTAAGAAAAGGAATTGATTTTTTTTTTTTTTTTTTTGATATTAATCACATTAGTAATTTTCTTACCATTGAACCAAGCGGTGGTCGTTTTAATTATCATGTCAATTATTGGATAAAAAAAAAAAAAATTCTCCTTACAATCCAATATTTTTCTTTTTTTACACTTCATTTCTAAAGATACTCAATTCTAAAAATTTAAATTAAAAAAATATTTCAAATACACCTTTTAAAAAAAAAAAAAAAAAAAAAAAACATCCCTTTTATCTTTAGACATTCTTATTCTAAAGAAACCCCATTTAAAAAAATAAATAAATAAATAAAAATCTAAAGACACTCTATTTTATTTTAATATTACCCGTTTTAAATACTTCTCTTCAGAAAATTTGAAACGGGAAATAGAAAAAGAGATGTGAAGTAATCAAATAAAAATAAAACTAAATAAAAGTGAATAGATTAAAACAATAAGAAAACTGTTTTGGAGATCAATATATGAAAATAGGAAAACAATATTTGTTTTTCTCTTTTGGATTTTAAATCAAGTAAAAAAAAATATGTTGCTTAAAAAAAATTGACTGGAAAAAAAGAATTTATATATATATATATGTATTTTCTAGTGACCGTGATGATTAAATGTGGGTGATATTTGAGAAAAAAAAAATTGATATCAAATTTGGTTGAACTAATAAATGGGAAAACTTTATGTATATAAACGGTGATGATAATGATGAAGGGTTTGATAGTGTGAGAACAAAATTATTTTGAAAAGAAGAAGAAGATATTTTAGGGTTTGTAATAAGTAAAGAAAAACACAAAAGTGAAAAAAAAAAAAAGGATGTAAAAAAAAAAGAAACGTGTTTTCTAAAAAAAATGGTTTGGAGTGTTTTTAGAATATTTATCTTGTTTAGTAATTTTAATTTATATTAAAATTGTCGTTAATAAAAAAAAAAGTGAAATGGAGTTTAAATAGATAATGAATGGATTGTCAATAACATTCCTCTTAATTTTTTTTTTTGTTAATCTATCTTAGGGCAAGATTTATTATGGTTAACCACGAGGTGGTTGCTTTGGTGGTCCAAGGCTTGGGATGAAACCTAAGTCTTTGATTCTACTCTTGGCAATTACATTGCAGCCAGCCAACAGGGCGCTAGCTCAGCCAGTGGAAGGACGGGCTTGGGGGACAGGTAACTCCCTGGTCAGCAGTTCGAATCATACCCAGGTAAAAGCGAGTTCTAATTTATCCGTTTGCATCTTTATGTGGCCGGGGGTGTGGGCCAGGGTTTCCCATCTGTCCTACTCATAACAACCAACAGATAGACCACCAGAATCAATTGGCCATGGATGTGTCATGCAGTTGGGGAGGACAGACTAATGGGTGTCTGGACGAAGTCCAGGATCCTCGATATCAAAAAAAAAAAAAAAGATTTATTATGGTCTTGATAGTTGATATTTACAAAACTCCGTTTGAAAAAGCTTCTTTGTGTGGCTGGGGGTGTGGGCCAGGGTTTCCCATCTGTTTTACTCATAACAACCAACAGATAGACCACCATAACCAATTGGCCATGGGCGTGTCATGCAGTTGGGGGAAGATAGGTTGATGGGTGTCTGGACGAAGTCCCGGATCCTTGATATCAAAAAAAAAAAAAAAAAAAGATTTACGATGGTCTTAATAGTTGATATTTATAAAACTTCGTTTCGAATAGCTTCTTAAAGTAAATCTTTTAAATAGACATTTTACAAGTATACTTTTAATGGGAAGATGTTGGTTGTTTGATTGTCGGTTAAAAAAAACTTTTTTAAATGATAGGATTACCAAAATATTCAATAACTATTTTAAATGATAGAGTTATATTAGACATTTTAGTGTTATTAAAAAAGCTTAAGAAGATTACTTGGAAAAACTTAAAATTTGAGTTTCTCCAAGTATATATAAAACTTTTTTTTTAATCATCCAAGAATTTTACTGAGTAACAACCAAACCATATAAATTTTTTTTTAAAAGAGCTTGTTTTTTAATTAAAAAAACTCATTTAATCCATACACAAGCTCTTCCAAACATGTACTAAATCTATTATCAAATTTAAAAGTTTGAATTGAATAAGAATCCTTATAATTTTGGATTTGAATATATCCGCCTTTTTATAAATTCCTTACGATTGTACGAATCCTAATCGAATACAACCAATTCTAGATTGAATATTAACTAATAAAGTAATTGGAGATGACAGCTCCCACACTACTATCAAACGCGATGAAGAGGAAAGCTGCCGTACTCTACCACTACCCCTGCCCAGACGGCGCGTTCGCCGCACTCGCCGCCCACCTCTACTTTTCCGCCTCTTCTCTTCCTGCCCTCTTCTTCCCCAACACCGTTTACAGCCCCATCACACCAGAAAAGCTCCCTCTCCATGAAATCGACCACCTTTATCTTCTTGACTATGTGGGCCCCCCTGGTTTTATCCAAGCAATCTCCTCCAAAGTCTCCAGGTCACTACAACGATTATTTTTTCACTGTAATATGATGCTATTTATATGTTTATTTATTGAACTTATCTGGGTTTTTTTTTTTTTTTTTTTTTATTGTGTGGTTTTTTTCAGGGTTATTGTGCTTGACCACCATAAAACTGCACTGGAGGCTTCAATGGAGGGTTTAATGGAGGGAGAGAATGTGAGCAAAGTTATAGATATGAAGAGGAGTGGAGCAACAATTGCTTTTGATTATTTCAAGGAGAGAATTAAAGATGAGATTTTTATTAGTAAAATGGATGGTGTGAGGGTGCTTTTTGATTACATTGAAGATGGAGATTTGTGGAGATGGAAACTTGAGAATAGCAAAGCTTTTAGTAGTGGTTTGAAGGACTCCAACATTGAGTTCAGTTTTCAGTTGAACCCCTCCTTGTTTGACCAGGTAATCTCTACATGCTTTTAATTGTTTGTTTGAAGTTTGAGTGATTAGCAGTTTGTATGTTATGAAATAGTCGTATATTGTAATCAAGTTTTGTTTGTTATTAAAAATTTAATTAAATTTGCAGGATTTGGAACTGTTTTTAGTATCTTTCAGTTGTTTCATAGATTGAACTCACATGTATATTGAACTTCTAAATTGGTTATCAATCACATTGGTGTTTAGGATGCTGTTTAAGTTTTCTCCATTTTGACAATGCATAGAATAAACCGCCATTTCTTTAATAGATGGTTATTGATACTTAAATAATTGAAAATATGACAATTTGGGGCAGTTACTTTCTTTGGATCTGGAGTCTGTCATCAATCAGGGCATGGCAAGCCTAGCACACAAGCAGAATTTGATTGAAGAAACCCTCAACCAATCATATGAAATCACACTTGGAGGTGGAGCTTTTGGACGCTGCTTGGTATTGTTCGTGCATTCCTTTTCATTTGTTTCCCTTTATTTATAATCTAGCTTGCTCTAACCAAATAGCACAATGCAGCTTAGAGTTGTTATATGGTGGACTAATGGTATTAAAATGTAAAAAAAAATTCATGGTCCTTTTCGTTTTAAGAAAAGACGGGTTATAATTCGGTGCAGTCATAATGCATGAAGTTTGACCTGTTAAAAGTTATCAGAAATTGATGAATTAGATGCAAAGTCTTCTTTCTTATATCTATTGTTTATTAATATTCTGTTTCAACTCACAATTTCTTATAAATCAAGACAATAAGAATAGCAAAATATTCAGGTGTATTTAGATTTCATGTAAATTCAGATTTATTCAATTTTCAGATAAGAAAACAACGTTAACCTTAGTCATACTTCTAATTTTGCGATATGCTTTCTCATCCTAGTATTATAATATTAGAATAACTCTTTTTTATTATTATTATTTTGTTATTACCTTCTTTTTTATTGACATTGTGAAATCTTATGACAAGGGAGTAGTTTGGTGATTCATTTATTTGACATGACCGTAAATTTTATATTCTCTGTTTGACACTTCTTGTATACATTAAAACAGCTGTTCCTCAAATCATAGACAAGAACAGATTTATAACTTTTTCTGTCCACTTGTAGGCTGTTGATGCAGATTCTGTTGTAGAGTTGAGGAGTGAACTAGGACACCAGTTGGCTACTAAAAGCCGTAATTTGAAGTTGAGGTTTGTGACAGCTCATTATATGATATGCTTGGGATTCTCATTTTGCCCTCTAGGTTACATACATTGATACATGAAACATTCAAGAAATACTTTTTTCTTTCCCTCTTTTGTGTAGTTAAATTCACATATGTCATAAGATGATCTGAAATTGAAATTTATGTTGCATTTGATGAAAATTTACCGTTTTCCTTTAAAAAAAGAAGATAAAAATTTAAACATTAATTGAATAATTTGTTTGTGGCATGAATTATTTTAGAGGTGTGGAATAAGTTATAGCTTCTAACAACTCTAATGGAACAATTATATTGGTAGCATTTTATTAACTCACATGGTTATGATATGTGTTCACTTGTAAATTAGGAGAGGATATAGAGGTGAACTCTATTCAACAAATTAAATCTGTCCTTATTTAGTTAGGTTTCGACCTTAGTAATAAATATAGGGGTTTCAAATAATTATACAATGCATCAAATCCTGCTTGATTTTTCAAATAAATTTTGTCATTGATGTATCTTCTTTTGCATACTTCCCTTTCAGATATTTTACTGTTTTCAATATAATAAAAATAATATTATTATTCTCTTAGGGGCATTGGAGCTATGGTTTATAAAGTTCCAGAGCTTGAAAATGATCGGTTGCTGAAAATAAGCCTTAGGAGTATAGACAGTGAAGACACAACTCCTATTTCACAGGTTTTTCCTCTTAACTCTTTTTGGCTTTCTACATATATTTTACTGCCCGTTAATGAGGTGATACAATGAAAAGTGCTGAAACGTGTCATGCAATTCCTTTTAGGAATTTGGAGGAGGTGGACATAGAAATGCTAGTTCCTTCATGTTAAGTGCTGCAGAATTTGGGCAGTGGAAGGTTGCTCAAATGCTTTAGCATAACTTCTTGTACTTTCCTTGCACACCTCATAGCCAGCAAAGAGGTGTCTATTTATTTTTTGAAGTAGAGAAAAGAAGAATAAGAAAAGAGGTTGCCGTCCAGATTGTATTAGCTTTTTCTTTTAATCTCTTTTGGTTTCTTTGGGTGAAGATTGTACGAGCTAAAACTATTTATTTGCTCGGGGTTCATAAATGTTCGGTTTAGAAGCTCAGGTGACAAAAATAGGGGAATGAATTCTTAGAGCTGTTATGTCTTTTTATGTGCTGACTTATTGCTATGCATTTTGCTAGTTTAGGAACAGAACTTGTATGTACTATATGCTTAGCCTCCCTTGTAAATTTGACAAGAATAAGATTATTGATTCCAAATTGCCATTCAATTTGATGATTGATTAATTATATGTTGTGATGGAGATTGGCTGGGAAGGATGACAGAAAATGGTAAATAACTATCAAGCACATAATTTTATTTGTACTCGGGTAGAAGCTTGTATAAAGTGAAATTTGCATTTGCTTTGTTCTCTTTTTTAAGAGTTGAATCAATCCTCTAGCTAGCAGCATAGCAATAATACAAACTTTGAGGATTCAAATCAAGGCTGTGATGTCTTATTATCATGATGAAATCATTTACAAGTTATAGAATTTGTGGGATCATTGTCACTTCTTCATACGTTCCCTTGTCTTTCACATATACATGCCATACAATTTCTTCAGAAGGTAATAAACTATGAAGAGAACAGCGATGATGTAGCCCCATTGAGTACAAGGGTCGCATACAGGTTCACGTTGCTCAGGTCTGCTCGGTTCATGCGGTGGACCTCCCAAACTGTGGACCAAACCTCTTATGAGTTAAAATGGTAACAGTTGTATCGGAAATATTACAGCCTGATCAATGGTTAAGAATTTGATTTGATAAAGAACAAAGTCATGTATTGGCTCGTTAACTAAAATACCTTGCAATCTGCGGAGTTCTTGGTTCTGGTTTCGGTGCTGGTGGATGTGGCTTATCTGCTGGACGTTGCTGGGGTGGAACCGGCTTAGTTGGTGCTGATGGTGGTGGCAGAACCTTTGGCTTGGGGGCTGCTGGTTGTAGGAGTTCATCTTTTGTGACTGGTACATTCTTTGCCTTTGTATTTAACATTGTGAGAATAGAATCATTGATTATTTGTATATGATTTAGGTAATTCTCTAACTAGTAAATGTACAAGCCAACTCACCAATTTTCTGAACTGGAGATTGTAGAACATTTCAGTGTATCTTTGCTTGGCTAGCTTCTGTCCCTTGTTCATTTGCCTCCAAAATCCATATATGGATCCCATGTTCAGCAGTTTTTTTGCATAAATCTTCCATGTGTAGCTGCAAGGCAACACAATTGCAAATGAAATCCTGAATCTGCACAACATATGCAGATACAGATACCATGTTAAGTAATCGTATTATTTACCATTCATATATACGCTGGAGACCTGCTTCGGACATTTTGTTCCAATATCCAGCATCTGTGTTGCATTTTTCGAAGAAATCTGCAATCTTGTTACTTGATTCATCGCCATTGGTTGGATCGATATGGAAGCCTGAGACCCCATCCACGATGATCTCTGCCGGGCCTCCTTTATTTGTTGCAAAAGTGGGCAATCCACAGTTCATCGCCTCAATGACTGTCAAACCAAAAGCCTCATACAATGCAGGCTGCACAAATGCACCCTTTGAGTCTGCTATGCAGCGGTAGAGCTCTCCATTGCGGTATCTATCAGTTTGAGCTGCTATCCATCTTATCTGCCCCATAAGGTTGTATTTATCTATCAAGGAATGCATCTTTTTTATCTCTGCTATTTCCTCCCTGTCATTTGATTTCGATGGATCGAAGAATCCGGCCACCAGCACAAGATTCACCAGATTTCTCAGCCGTTTGTTCTTGCCATACCATTCAGTCAGTCCTGTGATGTTTTTCACTGTATCAAGTCTTGCCATGGAGAAGATTATTGGTTTCGTCCTGTCCGCCAGATACCCACTGTTTCAAGTACAGAGTTAGATGATTATTCCTTGAACACAGCTACCGGTGATTATTTTAGATGTTACAACAATATAAACTGGCCCCAAGACAAAATCAAAATCTAACTTGTTTTCCTTTATTGAATATTGTTTTTGTAGAGAACTAGAGAAACTGAGAGACTTACATGTGTTCACTGTTATCTTCCTTGTTGTAGAGTAGTTCTTCAATTTCAGGTTGAAACTTGGTCAGTCTGCTTTGTTTCTCTGTGTAGGGAAAGTAAACAGCTTGATCAGCTCCAGGAGCAGCTATGTTGAACTTTGGATCGAAAACATTGATGCCTGAGACTACCCGGCAAAGCCCCGGCATCGTAAAAGCCACATGGCTTTCATACTGTCCAGGCCTCTCTTTGCTGAGAAAGAAACACAACTAGTCAACATTACAGACAATATCCATCTTTCTGGAGTCTAATACTGAGCTCCTGAATCAATTCAACAAAACAAGTCATTCTACTCAGCCCAAAATTTTCATCCTGTGATATATATTACAATTACAAATCACCTCTCGCATCATTTGGGACAAAAATTTGGATCGAGTAGAGTATTACTCCAGCGAGAAAGGAGGTAACAAACTAACCTTCCAGCAATTTCTTGGTATGTGCTGGTGATGATAAAATCAGCTGCATTCATTGCAATTAGATCAGCTGTGAATTGACATGAAAAGTGGTACTTTGGATCTAATTCTTTCCATTTGGCATCCGAATCTTCGTACTTGGTTTTCTCTAGAGCATGAGCAATAGTTCCCTGAAGAGATTAGAGCAGGCAAAAGTTCAGAATAAATGTCATCAAGTGATTGATTTGGAAATATGAAAAAACTAGTAGAGATATACAAGGTTAGACCTGAGTTACTCCAAGCTTTGCAGCCATTAGAGATGCCACCAAGTTCCCATCACTGTAGTTTCCAATTATTAGATCTGGATTACATTCCATGTGTTCCAGGACCTTAGCAGCTGCATCCTGAGAGGTTGTAAAAGAGAAATAATCAAAAGGTCAGTACAATGTCACGTTATTTTTAAAACTCTATGTTCAGGAGAACGGAGGCACATGCCTGGGCAAATCTCTCGAGGTACGGGTAGACATCAAAACGAGAAACCCATTTGGGGAGAATCCCTTTCTCTGTTCTGAATGGAATTCTCAGAATGTGTGAATGCTTAGTGTCAATGATAGGCTCCACCTCCAGGTTGCATTTGGTCCCTTGAGCTTCTGGTATTAGTCTTGTTATCTGAAATTTTTTAACAAATTTAAGTCACAAAATGTTTGTTCTGATGCTTAGTTTATAGTTGATATCAATCATCCTTTGATTGAAGAATCTTCAGGATTTTGGATTTGTAGCTCACCACAATAATCTGAGGCTTCACATTAAGGCCTTGCTGCGTAATCCTGAGCAGCAGTTCTTCCTCCAAAGCTCTCACTTGATCAAGAATGTAAACTACCTGTTCCAATTTTATAGCATATAGAAAACTCTAGTCTTGAGATATTCTTGGAGGAGAAATCAAAAATGCCTGTAGGATGAGTGTATCACATCATCCATATGTCCATCTAATAACATCCTGTCATTCTTATATTTTTTACAGGATTTTATTGGACAGACGTACGAATGACGTGATATGTCTTGATTAGACAGAGTAATTTGTTAAGCATTATATACCTGGCCTCCTGTATCCGGCAATCCAAGAACATCTGCCTGACCAAAGTAGCCATGAGGAGAGAAGATTACAATGTTGAACATGTTGGGAAGACTGCTAAAAAGTGACTCCAATTTGACAGGGTCTGGTGCTTGGAGAACTTCAGAAAATGCCCTCATTGTCTCTCTAACTCTCTGTGCTGTATTGCCCCATCCTTTCTCGAATCCCCATTCTAAGAACCTGAAAGTTATTTGTGAATTTTAGCAAAATGTCTATGAGAAAAATTGGTTTTTCATTCTCGGAGAAGGTTTACGATTCTCTACTGATACGAGCTTTTTATATATTAGTAAACAATAGTCATGTTAAAACTCGAAGTAAAACATGTATATGACCTCTGCTGAAATTCCTGATATGGTGTGTCTTTTGGTAAATCAGAAATGGAAGCTTCGGCTACGATAAGTGCTGCCTGTAGCTTCTCAACTGTACTAAGCGATTCGTTGATCATAAGATTCTGCAAGTAAACCAATACATAATCCCCATTAGAGGCATAATTCATTAGATCATAACGACACGCGTTAACAGAACCGTATTAAAAAAGTTATTATTATTTTGAAATGCATGTACCTCTCCTCTGTGATTGAGGTCCAGTAGATAATCCACCATAGGCTTTGATTTGTCAGAGCTGCTAATAAGCCTTGAAGACATGAACTTGGAAATGTAATTCATTCCATTTCCAATAGAAGAAGAAAGAGTCAAGTGAGGTGTGGTGAAATCTATTGCCCCAAAATCTATTTCCAAAGCATTTTCATCCTTTGCCCTGCAATTTTTATTTTTTTATATCAATTCATGTTACACAAAAAAAAAAAAAATTCATGGAAAAAGTTGTTTTTCTTATTAAACTAGTTCGGGTAAAACTTTTCTTAAAATTTATTATCAGGACACGCGTTAAAAGGACTCAAACCAAGAGTAATTTGAACGGAAATTTAGATGATTAATTATATGGCTTTTATACTTACCAGTTTTCATCAAAAATCATTTCTTTGAACTTCAAGTAATCAGTAACATTAATTTCATCGACTGACAGTTCTTCAGCGTTCACCTTGACAAATTCCCAGTAACCTGGATTTGGTCTCACAGCAAAGGCAACATATGGTGGAATAACAGCTGCTTCCTGCAAAAAAAATAAAAAAAAATTACAAAGGTTGTTGTCAACAGAATGTTTAAAAGTTCTTTTGATATGGTTAAGAAGAGTTTTTCTATATTTGAATTAAATCGTATCAGAAATAAGGACTCGAACAATAGTATTTAAACACGCGAGTGCTTTTAAACGATTTAACAAATATGTATGCATGCATGGAGAAGGTAAATAAGTACCTGAGTGGAGCTGAGAATGTAACCAAGTAATCCATCTAAGAGTTTGCTTCTCTCATTCTTGTCTTCAATTGATTTTTCCAATTCTCCCATCAAATGCTGGCGTTTCATCAACCTTTTTCCTTGTTCAACAAATCTTTTTGCAGTAAAATGGATCTAAGTGTTAGTATTTTATTTTTATTTTTTCTATTTGTTCAAACAATATTTTGAAATTTATCAAAAGCACTTCCAACTGCAATATATATATATATATAAAGTAACAAGTGAAAATGAAATACAAGTAAATATATACCTAGCAAAGCATTTCTTCATATGATACCGGCTTTGCCTCAAAGCTTCAGGCATGGAGCCTGAAATTGTATCTGATCTCTTGAAAGATGGAGAAGAAGCCATTTTCGATAAAAGTTATTAACACAAGAGAAATAATCTAGAAATTAGAATGATAATGTAATATTGTTGTGTTATTTTTTTTCCATATTTTGAAATAAATATATAGAGAGAGAGTGAGGGATATGGGTATGCATGGCTTGAAAATGGGGGTAGAGGAGAACGATAATTCTTTAGTGCTAAGTATTAAAGCAAGAAAGGAATGTTTTGTGAATTGTGTGGTGAGCTACCTTTACTTTTTCACGAAATCTTTTAAAAGGGTAGGGAAAGAATTTGGACATTTTTATTTTTATTTTTTATTTCTCTTTTTGAGATGGATGATTATTCTATGCTTTTCTTTCTGTAAGATCTCTAGAGTATAAGTTATACTCTTTTTTTTATTATTCCTTTCGGTTATTTTACGAGGAACATATCTACGTACATTATCATTGTCATTGGGCTAATGTTAGATATCTCAACTCAAATACCAACTTGTATCACGGTTAATGACGTGTCAATTGGATGCACACGACACGTAGCAAGATAAAACATCATTAATATCTATTTACCGATTGACAAATTATTGGTTAGAATACAAATTGAGATTTGAATTGGAATATATATTATCTAGCTAGTTATCTATGTACTCTAATCAAAAAGTCGAAAAAATACCACTTTGTTATACGTGAGTGGTAATTTTTAATTAAGTTTGTAAAGATGATATGACATTATCTCAACATTTGGATATGGATTTAAATAAACATGGTTGAAATGTTGAATGTTTAAAGTAATTGTGTGTTGAACGTGAAGATAAACAATATTCTCTTTAGAACAATTTTACATGTGTTCTTTCCGATAGAATGATTCCAAACCCACCGTAATATCTTCAATTTTAGCATCGCTTTGCCTGCTCCGCTTCCATTTATTAAAAGCAACATGAAGAAATGTCAAAAAGCTAAACTAAACAATTCCATCTATGATATCAATTTCATTTTACAAAACAACACTTAATAACCATATTAATTATGGGATTGATTATAAATTCAGTCACATTACTCTTTACGAAAATGATATAAAAGTTGGATTATCACAACTCATAAAACAAAAACAGTAAAAAACATTTAGTTTTAAGATCCGAAAATAATTAACAAACTAACTTAAACTTCAATAAATACTTTCAATCTCTCAAAAAAGGGTCAATTGCACAAACTTACCCTAAGTATATACATAATTGCACTAAAACTGGAATAACTATCATAATAACACAAACAGGGTTCAAAAATTAAATAGCACTTTTTGGGGAAGGGCTTGTGCAAATAGCACCACTTTAATAAGTGTTGTTTTAATAGCACCAAAATAGGTGAAGAGACCAAAATACCCCCACTTACTCTTTTCCTTTTTATTTTTTTTCTTGAAAATTCGAGACTTATTTGCAGTTTCAAGACTTATTCATGATTTTTTCGAGACTTATTCATGCATTTCGAGACTTAATTCAAGTTTGTTCGGGACTTATTCTATTCGACCTCCATCAATAGGGACAGTGACGATCCGACGACGGCGCCGGTTGACTCTAGAAATAGTTGGATCTGGAAGATTGAACGATGCCGAGTTCGTTGGCGCCATCGGTTTCGTCAGAATCACGACGGATCGTCATAAATAGGACGATGAAGATTCGCGACGGTTTGAGTTTTGCTTCGTTTCTCTCTCTACACAACTCGAAAATGAAAACGAACACTTTGGTTACAATTATTGGCACTCGACGAACGTTTTCCCGGTGGTTTTGCTGGTCAACTCGCCGGTCGGCGGTGGCACCTCCATTGAAGCTCCATCAATGGAGGTTTTGGAAAAAGGAAGAAGAAGGTGAAGGACACACAAGAGAAAAGAAAAGAAGCTGAGGGGTATTTTTGTCCAAATTCTATTTTTGGTGCTATTAAAACAAGAGTTATTAAAGTTTGATAGTTGTACAATTCAAAATTTAAAAAGTACTATATACCCTTATTTCCTCAACAACAAACATACCCTCTAATCGTTGACTAACGGTTGATCACCGTTAGCTAACATCAGCTAAGGGAGGATTTAGTTTTTGTCTCAGTGCCAGTAAGTAAATAAATAACAAAAATTATTTTGTCCACTTAAATATTGCCACATCAGCTCTATTTTTTTTTTTTATCAATTTAAATAAATAAAAAAAACAAATCAATTTGGTTCCTTAAAAAAACAGATCAATTTTTAAGTGTAGGGGATCAGATGAAAAATCAATTAAGAAAATAAAATAAAAAAGAAACATTTTTTTTTAAGTCATGGAAGAGATCTGATGTCGAATGCCTTGATGGCTGCTGCTGCTCTTGAATTGGGGTTAACCTCTGCCCGTTCAAATAAAGCCTTTGTTGATGCTCTTGAATTTGTTTACCCATTTGAATAATGCCTTTGTTGATTCTGACTTGGAGTTTGAACTCAATTGTTGCTCAGCAAGTTCTTAATCTTCAACATATCTTCAGTTTTGCACTCTTCTCTTCTCGATCTGGTGTGTTCTCCAGACATGGAGGGGATGTTGCGGCAGCGATGAAGCTTTGGTGGACTGTATGGCGACAGTGGGAGGGCACGACAACTGTGGTGTGGCGGATGTGGTTAGTGATGGAGGTTGAGTTAGAGATTGAAATTAAAATCTGGATCATGGAGATTTGGGCATTAAAAAACAATTTTTTTTTCTTCAAAATTGTCATTGGAGATCTAGGCGACTAATCTCCATGTCGAGATCCCAGATATCTCCTCTGGTGAGATCGCACCAAATCTCCTCCAAAATGGAGATGTTGTGAGCGGCGGCGATAAGTGCGGCAGTGGTGGCGAGAGCGGCGGTGGTAGTGGCGATAGCGGCCGCAGCAGGTGGCTCATCGGTAGTTATAGTGGTGGTGGAGCCATGATTTTTGTGTGGGTTTTTGTTGTGGCTCATCAGACAATCCGATGGATCAATCTCCTCCATCGACGAATTGTTGTTATGGTGGTGTGGTCATCGAAGGATTGGTTGTGGTGGTGTAAGGGTCGAAATCGGGCGGGTCCATCTTAGATAGAGTCCACTGCTCCATCTCTACCCTCGATGGAGTTTGGAGGAGATCTGTAATTTTTCAGATCTCTTCCCAAATTTTTCTTTTGTTTTTTAGAAATTTTTGTATCATATTTATTTACAAAAAGAAAATATTAATTATTTATAAGATTTTTTTTTTTGCAATTTGAATGTGGTACTGGATTTTTTTAAATCTTTTTTCTTTTTTTTTTAATCATTATATATATTTTTTCAATTTTCAATTTTCATTATATTTAATTAATTAATGTAGTTGGTAAGGGCAAAAGTGTAATTGCCCCTCTGTTATTGCTAATTAACGGTAGTCAGCTGTTAGTCAGCCGTCAGAGGGTATGTTTGTATTGTTATGATAGTTTTTCCGGTTTTAGTGCAATTATGTATATACTTAGGGTAAGTTTATGCAATTTACCCCTCAAAAAATAATAATAAAGAAACTGTTTGTTGTGTTGAATGTTCAGTCGATCACTAAAAATTCTATCGCCAAACTTATTTAAAAATATAAATTGATTAAATTGTTTTTCTTTAAAATTATCATTTCCCCCCTAAAGAAGAAATTTTTTTCCAGAACTTTAAACTTCTCTACGATTTTATATAATATAATATATATTCAAATGGTAATGAGCCCCCTTTTGACTCTCATTTTTTTTTTTAATTCTCTTTGAATCTTATATTTTTGAAAAACGTGATTGAATCAATCTTGTTTTACTTATTTAAGCAGGTTAGTATTAAATTAAAGGACTAATTGCACAAACCTCCCATGTGTTTAGGTCTAATTACAGCTAGATGGATATTTTGCTCAAAATTACACAAACCTCCCCTACCATAAGTTGATTTCCGTTAAACTTAACCATTGACCAAACTTTTAGTGTTAAATGACTTGAATGCCCCTATTTGTATTATTTTATTACCTAAAATAAATAATTAAACAAATATTATCTAATATATAATAAAAATTTTAAATTTTAATAAAAAAGATGAGGATAATGCTGTTATTTTTTTTTTTTTCTATATTTATCACCTATTTTTCAGAGGATGGTGAACTTTTCTTTCTTGTCGACATCTATCACCACCCATTTCCAACTAAAGAGAAAATCATTATCATTCGAGCTTTTTTTTTTTTTTTTTTTTTCCTTTCTAGGTTCAACACTCATTTTCAATATAAAAAAAAAAAAAAAAATTCATTCACAGTCGAGCTTATTTTTTATTTCGAGATTTATCACCCATTCAAAAAAAAAAAAAAAAAAAAAAAGGTCCATGAAGGATTTTTATGAAAAATGGGTGATAAATATATATATAATAATAATAATAATAACAATAACATTATCCTCATCATTTTTATTAAATTTTTAAAATTTTATTATATATTAGATCATATTTGTTTAATTATTTATTTTAGGTAATAAAATAATACAAATTGGAGCATTCAAGTCATTTAAACCTAAAAGTTTGGTCAATTGTTAAGTTTAACGGAAGTCAACTATGGTAGGGGAGGTTTGTGTAATTTTGAGTAAAATATCCATCTAGCTGTAATAAGACCTAAACTTAGCAGAGGTTTGTGCAATTAGTCCTAAATTAAATTATAATATATTAAGGAAAGTCCAATTTTATATATTCCAATTTATGTATTCCACTTTCTTTTAGAAGAGAATATATAAACCTTTTAGGATTATGGTGCCGTTTGGCACATGGGATGGGATGGGAATCGACTTATTTTTAGTCCGATTCCCATGTTTGGCTGGCTACTGGGATAGGATAAATTAATCCCACTTAAAAATTTTATCCCACCAACATGAGATAAATGAATCCCAACTAAAATGGTGGGATTCAAATGAATCCCATCCAATTTTTCAATCAATTAAAAAAAAAAAACCCAGAAAAAACTTCTTAATCAATTAAAAAACCCATAAAAAACAATCAAGATCCAGACACATTCATCACATTCATCGATCTTCAATATGTTCCACACAAAAAAAAAAATCGATTTTTTTTATTGGTCATATTAACAAAAAATTATAACAATAAATAAAGAAAGGAGAAATATGAGAGGAATTTCTCTCTCTCTCTCACTAGATTACAAAGAAAAGAATCCCAGTATCCCACATGATATTACAATCAAAAAGGAAGATGCTATTAAAAATTGTTAACTTTATATTACAACAATAATCAGACAACAGTTTGATGTAAAAATTGTTAAAGGAAGATGCGATGATACAAAAAGGAAGATGCTGTTAAAAATTGTTGAAGGAAGATGCAATGATACAACAAGCAAACAAACAGAAGCTAAGAGCCAAGAAGAACATGAAATTTGAAGAATCAGACAACATTAACAGTGAGATCTGAAGTGGGTGTTTGGTTTTGATTTTGTTTGGATTTGGGCCTGGGTTTGACTGTCGGTTTTTTTTTTTTTTGTTTGGTTTGGTGATTGCCGTTGAATTTGGATGAACTTTGATTCAACAGATTTTGTTGTGAATGAATCTATGATTATTTTTTGTGAGAGAAAGAGATGAGAGGAGGAGGAGAGATCGCTTTTTCTTATCAATAAAGTGGTAAAATGGAAAAGAAGAGAGAGATGCAGGAAAGAGAATGGGAAAGATAATTGGGCTTTTTTTTTTCTATTTCAAAACAACTTTTTATTTTTTACAACTTATTATTACATTATTTTTCTCCAATCCCATGACATATCAAACACGGTATAACACTATTTTTAGTCCAATCCCATGTTACACCAAACACGGGAAACACTCCAATCCAATCCAATCCAATCCAATCCAATCCTATGCAATCCCATGAAAATAATCCTATCATATCCCGTGCACCAAACGGGCCCATATATATACTTGTTTATTTTTTTCTAGTTTTTCACTTAAGCAATTTCATTCTTACTTCTGCAATTAAATTTTTCATATTCTTCGGTTCATCTATTAGAATAATTTCTGATACGAGATTACAAATTAATAAATATTTTATGATTTTTTCTAACGGTTACTTTCTTAGGTTATTAATATGATTTCTTTAATGAATTCTTTATATATATATATGTTATGATTTTGCTACATTTATTATACTAGTTTTTTATTTAAACATTTATTTATTTAAATTTTTTCGATTTTTTTTATTTGATCTTCAGATGAGTAAGTCATCAACAATTGATGGATTTTTTTCAAAAGAATTAAAACCTCAGAAGCTGGTTCAGTTTCGTTAACATCTAATATCAATATTCCAACTTCTGCTTCCGGTGTCAACTGCAACTACCGAGAGGTCATTTTCAGCTATGCGTATTGTCAAGATTAGGCTTCATAATAAGATGGAAGATGAATTTCTTACAAATTCTTTGATCATGTATATTGAAAGGGAAACCGTAGAGACACTTGGTATAAATTCGATTATAGATGATTTTAGATATTTAAAATAGCGACAGGTTCCATTTTGATTTATAAAGTTGGTGTCTATGTTGTTTATTAAATTAAGTATTACATATGAGACTAGACACTATTACATTTGTTTATCATATTTGTCTAGAGTTAGTTTGAATATTATTATTATTTTTTTGTCTTGGCCCCCCCCAAAGTCGAAATCCTGGCTTCGCCCCTGCTTGAAACTACCCTTAAATCTAGCAACCCTTTCAACTAAATCACATTATTCATCACTTAATCAACTGATCACAGATATACATATACACCAACAAAAAATAAGAAAAGATATGTTCTATCAAGCACAGATAAATTGTGTAACGAATTAGAGACATGATTCAACTTTATTAGAAACAAATACACCAACAAAAACTAAGAAAAGACATGTTCTCAAGCCCTTTCATACACAACTTTGAAAGCAAAAAGAGGAATAAAGACAAATCCCAGATCACCAAAAGCAATCACTGCAAAAGATATTAATGGAAAATCAACATTCACCAAACCATACCAAGCAAACATATATACTTGAGTGCCAATCATCATGAATATCTTATAAGCAATTTTAGATCTTTAGTAACAAACCAAACCACAATTTGTTTCATTAGTCGCATAAAAAACTTTTTTTTTTTGAATGGCAAATTAACTTTATTCCGAAGGCCCAAAAGCTAAAAAGCAAGCAAACAACAAGCCATCAAACGGGCTATGACACACCCAAACGAGCAAACAAACACAAAGGAAAAACTTAGCAGTAAAACATAACCCTCTTCACATTTTCCGGTAGGGGTTTAACCGCTGCACCAGCACTGGGTCCTCGCATGCTCCTACCACCTTGTCCTCCACTCAGGACTGGTCCTAAGATTTCGGGGGTCCGAGGCGAAATGTAAAAATAATACCCTCGATTCTCCATGTATGTTTACTTGATTATTTTTTTTCTCTAGTAAATACATATAAAAATCAATATAATAACCGA
Organism: Acer yangbiense; assembly: GCA_008009225.1. Taxonomy (NCBI): domain Eukaryota; kingdom Viridiplantae; phylum Streptophyta; class Magnoliopsida; order Sapindales; family Sapindaceae; genus Acer; species Acer yangbiense. The sequence goes on from CM017771.1 coordinate 7,914,964, forward strand.
AAATTATTAAGACCGTAACATAATAAAATAGTAAATAAAAAGCAACCAAAATAAAAAATGTATAATTGCATCAAACTTAATTTATTATTATATCACTCAAATGAGTAAGATTTGAGTGATATAATTTTTAATCAAGTTAGAAGTCCTTACTCGTCTCACATTTTAGAAAATAAAACAAACAAGAATCATTAGGATTCAAGACTCCAAACTTGATTAAAAATAAAAGATCAAATTTTACTAGAAAATGTAAGTTTGATCTATTTCCAAAACCTAAACTTTATTAATTCCTAATCAAACTCAAAAAAGAAATCTTCCTAAATTTAACAAAACACAACCAAAAAAAAAAACATCGAACTCCCGTCTAAAACAGAAAACCAGCAAAACGGAGGTCAAAACGATCTTTTCTAGCAAAACAGCAGTCATAACAAATGTAGGGCTCATTGATACGGTTCCATGACATATTTTGGGCCCAAAACGAACGTCGTTTGTTCCTCCAACAACCTTTTGGAAGTGTCCTACATCAGTTTGATAAATGGATTCGATGTGTTGTTGTCTTTTGTAATAATCATAATTGTGTTTTCGGTGGGTCTTTTTTCTAAAATAAAAAATAAAAATAAAAAACATGTGTAAACGGTGGGCCTTTAATTATAATTTTTAGAAATTTGGGGGCACATTACAATAGGAGGCCCTAGGCGATTGCCTCTTGGGCCTACCTTTAGGGTCGGCCCTGCCTCCACATCCTGAAACAATACCACTAGTCATTGAAACACTGTCTGATGTCTCTGGTTCCATGTAGAAACATGCTCTAAAAGTAGCAAGATGGGCATAGAAAGCAGGAGGAACTATCAAAGCACAACATAAATGAACATCACACTCTAAATAGAAATCGAGAGCACACTTCTGTGCATTTATGTTTGTGTTTATATGTGTTCATAAGCATAAGATGAGAGAGAGAGAGAGAGAGAGAGAGAGAGAGAGAGAGAGAGAGAGAGAGCGAGAACTAACCAATTAAAACAGAATGTGTGCACCTAGCATACCTGCTATTTGGGTTAATTTAATTCGGTTTGGCATGTCAGCATTGAATCCGGAATTCACATAATCAAACTGCCACGACATCAGGTCACATCAGCCCGACTGGTTACGTACAGCAACAACACATTGAAAGGTAAAGAGCAAGTCGCCCATTGAAGGAACCTGCTCATCGAAGAATCCCCTTATAGGCGAACTGACACGAGCTCGACACCCATACAACAATCATAAAAAATCATCAATAAAACTGGACTTCAGCATATCCTCCACAAAATTCAGTCCTGAATTAGACAAGACAATCACCTACAATCCAACAATTGACAAATCCAACAATAAATGTGAAGATTCGGAAGATAACTCCCGTAAGTAATAAAGATCTTTAATAGCATCAGTGCGCGAAGACTCTAATCACCAAGAACCTCGCCAAGATACGATCCTCCTAGGATCTCGCCTAATAAAACAATTTGCGTGCACATCAAGGGCTAGGGCAGCACCCTAAACCCTAAATAAACACATGTATCAAGCAAAGAAGACAGAGGCACTTTAAGCAATACATCGTTTGTAAACTGTACAATTCTTTCATATTGAAGATTTCTCTTTATCGTCAAGACGACCATGATCTTTCCTTATTTAGGGTTTTCCACGTAAAAATCTTAGTATCTCTATTATTTTATCAGTTCTTCATATTTATTATTTATTCCAACTAACTTGGCCACACGGTTAAAACACGATCAAAATCACACCTCACTAGTTGATCTAAGTATCGATCAGTCAGCATGTTGTTGACTAGGTTTATCCAAAAATCGACGTCAACACCTGCAAAAATTGAAAACATTGAAAATTTACTGTTCTACCATAATCTAAAGCTAAAATGACAATGGAAGTTTAATCTCTTACAATATAAGCCTAAAAATTCAGCACACCATGACAATTCACTAATTGTAACTACGGTTATATTGCCTCTGTCAATTTATTAGAGAAATACAATGTACTTCTAATTTATTGAAAAATGTCGGTAAAATATATCAACTTATGTATAACACAAGTTGTTTGTCAAGGACAGTAATCCATCAGCTGTAAATTTGTTTTCATCCTATAGCATATGGTAGTGAGCTAGGCGACTTGTACCCTGCTTGATATGTAGGGGATATTAGAAATGCAATTATGTATCACGTTATAAACAAGGGTCGAGAAGATATCTAATATAAATTCCAACATGACTACAGAGATAGAAGTCAAATTCGGTCGGAAGACAAATTTAGGAGTCCACAAAAACACAAATTTTAGCATGTTCGCATTGGAGATTCTGCATCACGTTACAAATTTTAGCATTTTTATTAATTTTTAGTGCTTGACTAAAGATTTAACATAGCAAGCAGTTTCTTTATTATTATTTTTTGAGAGATTGAAAGTATTTATTGAAGTTTAAGTTAGTTTGCTAATTATTTTCAGATCTTAAAACTAAATGTTTTCTACTGTTTTTGTTTTATGAGTTGGGATAATCCATCTTTTATATCATTTTCGTAAAGAGTAATGTGACTGGATTTATAATCAATCTCATAATTAATATGGTTATTAATTAGAAAAACATAACTAGCAATAATGTCATCCATTTGAACACAACCACTGACCACGACCATAGTTTTCCTTATTTAGGGACACGATCAAAATCACACATCGCTAGTTGATCTAAGTATCGATCGGTCAGCGTGTTGTTGACTAGGTTTATCCAAAAATCGACGTCAACACCTGCAAAAATTGAAAACATAGAAAACTTACAGTTCTATCATAATCTAAAGCTAAATTGACAATGGAAGTTGAATCTTTCACAACATAAGCCTAAAAATTCATCATACCATGACAATTCCCTAATTATAACAACTGTTATATTGCCTCTGTCACTTTATCAAGGAAATACAATGTACTTCTAATTTATTGAAAAAATGTCAGTAAAATATATCAACTTATGTATAACAAAGGCTGTTTGTCAAGGACTGTAATCCATCAGTTGTAAATTTGTTTTCATCCCATAGCATATGGTAGTGAGCTGGGCGACTTGTACCTGTTTGACATGTAGGGGATATTAGAATGCAATTCTGCATAACGTTATAAACAAGGGTCGAGAAGATATATAACCTAAATTCTAACATGACTACAGAGATAGAAGTCAAATTCGATCGGATGACAAATTTAGGAGTCCACAAAAACACAAATTTTAGCATGTTCACATTGGAGATTCTGCATCACGTTACAAATTTTAGTATTTTCATTAATTTTTAGTGCTTGACTAAAGATTCAACACAGCAAGCAGTTTCTTTATTATTATTTTTTGAGAGATTGAAAGTATTTATTGAAGTTTAAGTTAGTTTGCTAATTATTTTCAGATCTTAAAACTAAATGTTTTCTACTGTTTTTGTTTTATGAGTTGGGATAATCCATCTTTTATATCATTTTCGTAAAGAGTAATGTGACTGGATTTATAATCAATCCCATAATTAATATGGTTATTAATTAGAAAAACCTAACTAGCAATAAAGTCATCAATTTTAACACAACCACTGACCACGACCATAGTTTTTCCTTATTTAGGGACACGATCAAAATCACACCTCTCTGGTTGATCTAAGTATCGATCGGTCAGCGTGTTGTTGACTAGGTTTTTCCAAAAATCGACGTCAACACCTGCAAAAATTGAAAACATAGAAAACTTACCGTTCTACCATAATCTAAAGCTAAATTGGCAATGGAAGTTGAATTTTTCACAACATAAGCCTAAAAATTCAGCATACCATGACAATTCCCTAATTGTAACTACTATTATATTGCCTCTATCACTTTATCAGAGAAATACAATGTACTTCTAATTTATTGAAAAATGTCAGTAAAATATATCAACTTATGTATAACAAAGGCTGTTTGTCAAGGACTGTAATCCATCAGTTGTAAATTTGTTTTCATCCCATAGCATATGGTAGTGAGCTGGGCGACTTGTACCTATTTGACATGTAAGGGATATTAGAAATGCAATTCTGCATAATGTTATAAACAAGGGTCGAGAAGATATCTAACCTAAATTCTAACATGACTACAGAGATAGAAGTCAAATTCGATCGGATGACAAATTTAGGAGTCCACAAAAACACAAATTTTAGCATGTTCGAATTAGAGATTCTGCATCACGTTACAAATTTTAGCATTTTCATTCATTTTTAGTGCTTGACTAAAGATTCAACATAGCAAGCAGTTTCTTTATTAATATTTTTTTGAGAGATTGAAAGTATTTATTGAAGTTTAAGTTAGTTTGCTAATTATTTTCAGATCTTAAAACTAAATGTTTTCTACTGTTTTTGTTTTATGAGTTGGGATAATCCATCTTTTATATCATTTTCGTAAAGAGTAATGTGACTGGATTTATAATCATTCCCATAATTAATATGGTTATTAATTAGAAAAACCTAACTAGCAATAATGTCATCCATTTGAACACAACCACTGACCACGACCATAGTTTTCCTTATTTAGGGACACGATCAAAATCACACATCGCTAGTTGATCTAAGTATCGATCGGTCAGCGTGTTGTTGACTAGGTTTATCCAAAAATCGACATCAACACCTGCAAAAATTGAAAACATGGAAAACTTACAGTTCTACCATAATCTAAAGCTAAATTGACAATGGAAGTTGAATCTTTCACAACATAAGCCTAAAAATTCAGCATACCATGACAATTCCCTAATTGTAACTACTGTTATATTGCCTCTGTCACTTTATCAGGGAAATACAATGTACTTCTAATATTGAAAAATGTCGGTAAAATATATCAACTTATATATAACAAAGGCTGTTTGTCAAGGACTGTAATCCATCAATTGTAAATTTGTTTTCATCTCATAGCATATGGTAGTGAGCTGGGCGACTTGTACCTGTTTGACATGTAGGGGATATTAGAAATGCAATTCTTCATAATGTTATAAACAAGGGTTGAGAAGATATCTAACCTAAATTCTAACATGACTACAGAGATAGAAGTCAAATTCGATCGGATGACAAATTTAGGAGTCCACAAAAACACAAATTTTAGCATGTTCGCATTGGAGATTCTGCATCACGTTACAAATTTTAGCATTTTCATTAATTTTTAGTGCTTGACTAAATATTCAACACAACAAGCAGTTTCTTTATTAATATTTTTTGAGAGATTGAAAGTATTTATTGAAGTTTAAGTTAGTTTGCTAATTATTTTCAGATCTTAAAACTAAATGTTTTCTACTGTTTTTGTTTTATGAGTTGGGATAATCCATCTTTTATATCATTTTCGTAAAGAGTAACGTGACTAGATTTATAATCATTCCCATAATTAATATGGTTATTAATTTGATAAACCTAACTAGCAATAAAGTCATCAATTTGAACACAACCATTGACCACGACCATAGTTTTTCCTTATTTAGGGACACGATTAAAATCACACATCGCTGGTTGATCTAAGAATCGATCGGTCAGCGTGTTATTGACTAGGTTTATCCAAAAATCGACGTCAACACCTGCAAAAATTGAAAACATAGAAAACTTACAGTTCTACCATAATCTAAAGCTAAATTGACAATGGAAGTTGAATCTTTCACAACATAAGCCTAAAAATTCATCATACCATGACAATTCCCTAATTATAACAACTGTTATATTGCCTCTGTCACTTTATCAAGGAAATACAATGTACTTCTAATTTATTGAAAAAATGTCAGTAAAATATATCAACTTATGTATAACAAAGGCTGTTTGTCAAGGACTGTAATCCATCAGTTGTAAATTTGTTTTCATCCCATAGCATATGGTAGTGAGCTGGGCGACTTGTACCTGTTTGACATGTAGGGGATATTAGAATGCAATTCTGCATAACGTTATAAACAAGGGTCGAGAAGATATATAACCTAAATTCCAACACGACTATAGAGATAGAAGTCAAATTTGATCGGATGACAAATTTAGGAGTCCACAAAAACACAAATTTTAGCATGTTCGCATTGGAGATTCTACATCACGTTACAAATTTTAGCATTTTCATTAATTTTTAGTGCTTGACTGAAGATTCAACACAGCAAGCAATTTCTTTATTATTATTTTTTGAGAGATTGAAAGTATTTATTGAAGTTGAAGTTAGTTTGCTAATTATTTCAGATCTTAAAACTAAATGTTTTCTACTGTTTTTGTTTTATGAGTTGGGATAATCCATCTTTTATATCATTTTCGTAAAGAGTAACGTGACTGGATTTATAATCATTCCCATAATTAATATGGTTATTAATTAGAAAAGGCTAACTAGCAATAAAGTCATCAATTTGAACACAACCACTGACCACAACCATAGTTTTTTCTTTCCACGTAAAAATCTTGGTATCTCTATTATTTTATCAATTTTTCATATTTATTATTTATACAACTAACTCGACCACACGATCAAAATCACTCCTCGCTGGTTGATCTAAGTATTGATCGGTTAGCGTGTTGTTGACTAGGTTTATCCAAAAATTAACGTCAACACCTGCAAAAATTGAAAACGTAGAAAACTTACAATTCTACCATAATCTAAAGCTAAAATGACAATGGAAGTTGAATCTTTCACAGCATAAACCTAAAAATTCAGCATACCATGACAATTCCCTAATTGTAACTACTGTTATATTGCTTCTGTCACTTTATCGGAGAAATACAATGTACGTCTAATTTATTGAAAAATGTCGGTAAAATATATCAACTTATGTATAACACAGGTTGTTTGTCAAGGACTGTAATTCATCAGTTGTAAATTTGTTTTCATCCCATATCAAATGGTAGTGAGCTGGGCGACTTGTACCTTGTTTGACATGTAAGGGGTATTAGAAATGCAATTTTGCATCACGTTATAAACAAGGGTCGAGAAGATATCTAACCTAAATTCCAACATGACTACAGAGATAGAAGTCAAATTCAGTCGAATGACAAATTTAGAAGTACCCAAAAAAAAAAAAAAAATTAGCATATTCCCTTTGGAAAGAAAAAATATTAGAAAAAGCTAACTAGCAATAAAGTCATCAATTTGAACACAACCAATGAACATGTTGATAATCGATATCATTATCATTTAGATTTGAATAAAAAAAACTCATTTTGATGGTAAATCTCGATGGAACGAGAGAATTTTCATTACATAAAATAAGAAGAAAAAAAAAGTACAATTCTCGGATTTAAATTGCCTTCTAAATTCAAAAACACCATAACACAAAGTAGTTTTCTATTGTTTATTTAAACAAGAAAAATATATTTAAAGTCTAAATAACACATTAATATTTAAACAAGTAAATAACACAAAAATTTATGATTTATCAACCTAGAACTTGATATTACTAAACACAAACTCATTCCATGAAAAAAAAAAAAAAAGGAAAGAGGAAAACATTGAGCCTATACTTAGTTTCAACTATTTTCCAAAAATAAAAGAAAAAAAGAAAAAAGAAAAAAAAAATCTAATTCAAGAAAGATTTCTAAATTAAAATTTTAAAACAACTATAATTACAATAATTTATCTTAAAATATGGAATTTGCAACAAATAATTGGAAGAAAACTCATAAAATTGAGGCGTGCCATTTGTGTTATGGCATATGAGTAGCTATTGTGAACTTAATTATGTATTGTTATAATGATAATTTGAATGAGAATTTGAATATAATTAATAAATCATCAAATTGAATAGGAATTTGGAATCAAGAATCTTATTCTTGTCAAATTTACAAGGCTAATGGGTCTTTTGTTTTTTGGACTTAAAACTTGATGAGTTTGAATTGAAATTGTTATGTTGTTTTGTTTATTTTTTTAAATGGTCAAACAATTAAAAAAAAAAAAAAAAAAAAAAAAAAAAAAAAAAAAAAAAAAAACCTTAAAATAAAAAGTAAGAATCTTAACTTTTTACTTAATTCCAAATCACTGGATTGTATTTAATATATTTTCTTCCAAAATTATCCTACCAAAGATAACATATTTCTAATTTTATCATAACTTTATATTATATAAATTTATTTCTTTTAACCTATTACTTATGGTAAACGTCTCAAAAAATAAAAAATAAAAACATTAATCACATTGTAACTTTCAACACCATCGTTGAACCTTCAATTCTATTTTTTTTTTAATCAATCATTTCTAAATCATTTTATCCTATTTGTTTTTTTTTTTAAACAAGTATTTATCATATCTTAGTCATGAATAATATATTGCAATTATTACATAAAAATGGTTTAAGATTTGATAAATTATTTGTATTTAGTTGTTTGTATCATATAAAATGAAAATACATAACAATCAATAATAATAACAATCAAACCACTACTACTAAAAGCTTTGCTATTCTCAAGTTTCCATCTCCACAAATCTCCAACTTCAACGTAATCAAAAAGCATCCTCACACCCTCCATTTTACTAATCAAAATCTCATCTTTAATTCTCTCCTTGAAATAATCAAAAGCAATTGTTGCTCCACTCCTCTTCATATATATCTATCACTTTGCTCACATTCTCTCCCTCCATCAAACCCTCCATTGAAGCCTCCAGTGCCTTCATGAAGGTTGGCCAGCTCACAGAAGACTGAAATGATGGATTGGTCAGATAATTTTCAGAAACTGGATGAATGAACTTCTTTGCATAGGATTAGTTGCAATCTCCCCAACTCATGTTTGTTGTGAAGACAAGTTTTTCAGTATAGTTTGTAAGGATAACTTATTACACTGTAGAATAGTTGGTGTCACATTGTATGTAACTTATTTTATAGCTCCTTAGATGATAAGATCATGAGAATATGATCGTATTCGAATTCAGATTACATTGAATCACATTACAGTGAAAAAATATGATCGTATTCAATTTCAGATTTGTAGTATTCAATCCAAAATTTTAAAAAATTGAATAAAATCGAGTTGTATTCGATCAAGAATTTTAATAAGTTCAAATAAATACAGTGTATTAAAAAAAAAATCATTGAATTACAACTTTTGTTTAATTGATACAATTTGAAATGAGAATTATAAATATTAAGGCTCATATTGTAACTGTAACAAAAAAAAATTAATTTATTGAAATTAGTAATTTTTTTTATATCCAAACCTTAAGAATTAAAAAAAAAAAATTAAAAATATCCTTCAAAAAATAAAAAACTATAAAAAATCGATTATTTTTTATGATATTAAAATTTCATTTATGTGATGAATAAAATTAAAAGTCTACAGAATTCAATTCCAACTTAAGGGGGGTGTATTCAACTCAGAGTTGGTTGGATTTCATTGGATTCTATTGGATTTTAGAAATCTGGGTGTATTCAACTCAGATTTCATTTGATTTGTTTGAAATCCAACAAAGTCTGGGGTATTCAATCCAGATTTCATTGGATTTCAAACAAATCCAACGAAATCTGGGTGTATTGGAAATCCAATGGATTTGGATGGATTTGTTTAAGTGATGGATTTGGTTGGATTTGGATGGATTTGGAAGGGGAAAATATAAATAGAGAGCTAATTTCCAAATCTTGACCTCAACCCAAAGATTTGTGAAGATTTCTCACCTCTCTCTCTCTCCCACTCTCTCTCTCGGTTTCCAGATTTTTTTTCAAGAGTTTCTCTCTCTCTCTCTCTCTCTCTCTCTCTCTCTCTCTCTCTCTCTCTCTCTCTCTTGTAACAGAAATAATAATAAAAACAAAATTAAAAAAAAAAAACAAAGCAAAACAAAGTTTCTCACCTATCTGCTGATTCAACTCACAAAATCAGATTTCAAAATTTTTAATTTTTAATTGATGATGATGTTGGGTTCCTTTAATTGGTGTTGGTTTCTTGTTGGAGGAGGTCGGTGAACGATTTTCTGATTTTAATTTTATTAAAATCACAAAATCAGATTGTCTGATGTTGGTTTCTTTAATTGGTGTTGGGTTCAGAGGAGGTCGGTGAAGGATGGGGAAGAAGAAGAAGTGGGCATGAAAGGGTGTGCAGAGAAAGTGACAAAGAAGAAGTGGGTTTTGAGATAGTGTGCAGAGAAAATGAAGAAGAGATTTTTGAGAAAGAGAGATTTTTGAGAGAGAGAGAAAGTGACGAAGAAGAAGTGGGTTTTGAGATGGTGTGCAGAGAAAGTGAAGAAGAGGTTTCTGAGAGAGAGATTGTGAAATGAGGATGAAGAAGAGAGAAAAACGAGAATTTTTTAATCCAAATCCATCCAATTTTTTATTTTTCATTTTAATCCAAATCCATCAAAATCTACATAATGAATTCCAACGAACTCCAACGAACTCTTTACTCAATTCCTACAAAATCTAATGAAATCCGTAGGATTTATGAATTCCATAGAATTTATGAATTCCATCGAAATCCATCACTTAAAACAAATCCATCAAACTCCAACTAAATCTGGGTTGAATACACCCCCCCTAAGACCGTTAGTAGTTGATAGATTTTCAAATTAATAGTGATGTACAATCAATTATTATTGGGTTATTATATTTTTAGTCCCTAACGTTTGCGTTAATCTGGGTTTAGTCCACGATTTTCTGACTTTACTAACTGCAGTCCAATAGTTCTCTGACAATACCAAATCAAGTCCCTACCATCCAATTCTGTTAGGATTTCGTTGACTTTCGTTAGGTCAACGGGGGCATTATGAGAAATTCCTAAAAACCTTCTAGAAACCTGACTAAAACAAGGGTAAAGACCCTTATGCCCTCCTATTAAATAAAAAATGAAAAAACAAATTAAATTTAAAATTAGAACATATAAATAACTAATTAAAATAATAATAATTATTATTATTAAATGAATTAAATTAAAAAATTAAAATCTATAAAAAATAATTAAAAAATAATTTAATATATATATTAAATCCATTTAAATTAATATATTAAATTAAATTAAATGATTAAAATTAAAAAAATTAAAAATTAAATTAAAAAATTAAAAATTAAAAAATCCAACCAGAAATTAAATAATTATTAAATAATTAATTTTAAAAAACAAATAAATATTATTAAATTAAATAATTATTATTATTATGGGAAATTCCAAGAAACCTTCTACAAACCTGACTGAAATAAGGGTAAAAACCCTTATGCCCTCTTATTAAATAAAAAATGAAAAAACAAATTAAAAATTAATTTTTTTAAAAACAAATAAATATTATTAAATTAATTTTAAAAAAACAAACAAATATTATTAAAAACAAATAATAAAAACAAAATTAAAATCTAATTTCTCTCTCCCACCACCGATCACCATTTTCATCTCTTTCTCTCTCTCTTAGAAAACTCTTTCATTCTATGTAAATCTCTCTCCCTCTTTTGTCATCATCAACAACACCACCAAACTCTCCCTCTTAGACTCGTCTCTCTTCTGAAGGTCACAGCCACTACAAACAAGGGCCACACCGATCTCCTCCGTTAAGATCGTCGTTGGTGGTGGTTCGATTTGGGGGTTAGGGTTTTTGGTGGTGATTCGATTAATGGTGTGGGTACTGATTTGAGCACTGATCTCCTCCGTTGAGATCGTCGTTGGTGTGGTTCCTCTCTCTATCTCTCTCAACCTTTCCTTTCTCTCTCTCTCTCTCTCTCTCTCTCTGAAACCAAACCCAGAAAGGCTTTTGAACTCCATTAAAGGCTTAAAGCTCAAGCTTTTGAACTTGGGTTTGCAGTGAGTTTGGTAAGCAGTTTAGCTCAAGGAAGGCGTTGGGTGGACACAAGAGAGCTGAGTAAGAACGATCGGTTGAAATTGAAACAACCCACCATCAAGATCGAGGCGTTGGAGAGGGATTCATCCCCCACAACATCTATATGTTATTGGATCTGGATCTCCACCCTATAATCGTCGAAATGGGTTTGGATCTGGATCGATGATTAATTTGGTTTGGAGTTGAAACTTGAATGGGTTTGGTTTCAGAGAAAGAGGGAGACGATTGAAGAAGATGAAACGAAATCTGGGTTGAATTTTTTATGGATTTTTTGTTTAATTTTTTTTATTAATCTGGTGATATATTTTTTGTTTTGTTTTATAAACTTGAATAGGTTTGGTTTCAGAGAGAGAGAGAAAGGGAGAAGGTTGAAGAAGATGAAACGAAATCTGGGTTGAAGAAGGTTGAACTGGTTATGTGAGATGTGGCTAGGGTTGAATGTTTTTATGGATTTTTAGTTTTAATTAAAAAAAAAATGGGTGATTAATTTAGGTTAGGGAAATACGATTTGGTTAAATGGTTGTTTTAGTTAGTTTTTTTTTTTTTAATTAGTTTTTTTTTTTTCATTTTTTAATATATTCATTTAATTATTATTATTATTATTTAATTAGTTTTTTTTATATTTTTTAATTAAATGTAAAATTACCATACTGCACTTCAACATAAACCTTCATTAGGGGTATTTCATGTAGGGAAAAATACCGTAGTACACGTAGCGGAAGCGAGACTAAAAATCGATTTAGTATGTTTTAAAATTTTTCCTTTTTATGAACCTTAACCCTTTAAATTAATTAACCATATATAAAGTAACAAAAGTTGAATACCTTTTGTCGCATTATCTGATTGACTTACGTTGATGGTAATCCGCAAGATCTTCAATCCTAGCACGAACGTGAATCACCTAGGAGCGTGGTCTCCCTTTTTCTTTGAATTGCAAACCTGAGAATGGATAAACAAACTTTTCTTTTTCTTTTGTTAGTCACAAAACAATCAAAAGAATACAAAGATTATTCCGGTCACTTTTGAGTTCTCAATCTAATGATCGAAACTCGCATGAACCTAATTCGATGTTGTACACACAAGCTTATTGATGAACAAGCAATTAGTGTACCATCAAAAGAATAATCTTTTTCTTTTCTTTTATGTTTTAGTAGAATAAAATCTAATACTTTTCTATGAGTTTTGAAGAAGAAGCAAATTGAATCAATAAACAAGTAGGGTGGCCGAATTCTATAACAAGTGTTATATAGGGTGGCCGAAATTTTTCTCCTCTTCCTTTTAGGGTTGGCCAAAATCTCCATGTGGTCCAATTAGGGTTGCCAAATTTCCTCTACAAAAAAGGATTTGTGTTGTACCCTAATTCACATGTTAATTAGACTCCTAACCCTAATTCAACTCATAAGAATTTTTATTCTTTTATTGACTTAATAAAAGACTTTCCTATTTGATTAAATAAATAAAACTTATTATTCACTTTCTTACCAAATAAGTCTTTTACTTTTAATATACTACTACCAATAGTATATCTCTAGGAAATATATTTCCTGATCAGAAAAAGATTTGTTTCTTAATTAAACAATTAATTAATTAATTAATTAATTCTTATTTAATTAAACAATGAAACAAAATAATATATTAGGCTAATCTATTAACCTTGCCGCCCCACATGTATAAAAATGGGCCATATATTATTTTTTTATTTCATTTAATCCATTGGACTTTAAATAAAAAGCCCACATGTGAACCAGACCCATTCTTACTAAAAGAAACAAACCCACATGCCATTCATTAATATATAAATATAATTGAGCAGCCCATTAAATAATTAATGTGTAAATTATATTTTTAATATATTAAATGCAATTCTAGATGGACCCTTAAATTGGTCCGGTAGAATATATCAAGTGATCCATGCAAGTCCGTGTGGATTGGGGATCTTGGCGGGCTATCTAAATTTAAGCTTCAATAGACACAACCTAATCACAATCAACAAATGATTCACTTAGGTCCGATCCATTAATTTTAACTCATTCCACTAAAGAGCTAAAATTGAACTCTTAAATAAAGATAGAAAAGGAAGACGGTCCTCTTTCATAACCCTAGACAATCATATTGGAGATAGTGTATCCTCGTGATTAATATCAGTAATCGCCAAGAGTTCATAGACCGCCTATAACTCTCCAAGTTACCATATTTACTCATATGACCACGTTTTGAACTTGAATATTTTGACTTGTCCAGAAACCATGTTTTCAATAGTCACTATTGAAAACTCAACGTTGAGATTTAATATCCAATTACCTCAAAACATTCATATGATGATATTATACTCTCATTTAATAAATGGAGCCACGATGTCCATATCTATAAATGAAGTCCTCTATCGATTAACAAATGAATATCACCAAACTATCGAGGATAGACTATGCTATATAATCGTACTCATTGATAACTCAAATGATATCACTTGCAACCATAAGTCCATCATTTATCTCAGGATTAAGATAGACTCTCCGATTGTCCTGATAATGAAAGACTATTATCTATTGATGGTTCTAGATAAAGCTTTTCATTGTGATCCAGTTCATTGCACCTAGTGCACTAGATTCTTTTGCTCGAAGACACTCCGATGATTTTAGACTCATCATATCTCATTTGATCCCACTCAAATGCTAGCAAAAGAATTCTACAACTTTAACAAGATAAAGGTGCACAATCTTTAACTTAAGTTGTGAACAATATTCAAGACTAACTAAAGAATTGTGTCTACCACATACATATCCAGATGTACGAACAATTCTTCTTTTCTCATAGTCTTTAGACCTTATGATTATTTACTTTGACAATTATAATATTAAACTATAAATACTATATGATTTGTTAAACCAGAAATCACTTTATTAATATGAAAAAGATTATTAATTACAATATTACACTCTTGCTATTGAGCATAATCCTAACATTTCATCATTGTACCCTCTGACAATGACAGTCTGTTTGTTTAACCGAAACCCTAACGGAAGGACTGAACTTAGTAAAATCAGAAAATCGTGGACTAAACCCAGATTAACGCAAACGTCAGGGACTAAAAATATAATAACCCATTATTATTTTTAAACAAATTATTAAAAATGAATGGGCCCATCTTAATTCAGTATCTTTATTCAGTTCAATTTAGGGTTGTAGTTACAAATGTTTTGTGCAATCACACGGTCACTTTTAGTAAAGTGGTCAACTGGTCACACACTTCTCTGTCATATCTATAATATGAGTTTGAATCATACATTTACTTCGGTGATGGTTGATCTTGATGTTGCTTGCGGAAAACAAAACAAAAGCAAATTTCAACGTATTTACTAATAACTTTATACAAGTACAAGTACAAATAAAATAAAATTTATACTTGATAGTTCATAATTAATAAGTCTTGGAATGTCCATTGATTCCTCCTATTCTAAATAAGTTAATGCAAGAAAATGAGGTGAGGAAGCTGATGATGAGTCCCTTAATTCCACAACTTAGAAATCAATATCAGTTAAAAGACAAATAACAAATTATTATAAACAAAATTGAAATTGCGCAGAAACACATCAAATTACATAGATATTTATTCAAGTTTTAACATTTAGACCCAAATTACAACATTAATTCAAACTCATTACATAATAATTGACTGATCAATATCATATTAATTCAAACACATCAAACAGTTGAAGAAAAAGGACAGAGAAAGTCTCTAGTCTCAACTAGAGATTTCAATGGACTTGACATGAGGCTTGTTCATCTCCAGTTTAGGAACAGTAACAGTGAGAACTCCATTGTCCATAGAAGCCTTGATCTGATCCATCTTCACATTCTCCGGCAACCTGAACCTCCTGTAGAACTTGCCACTGCTACGCTCAACACGATGCCACGTGTCACTCTTGTCTTCCTTCTCCACGTTCCTCTCTCCGCTAATCTGAAGCACCTTGCCGTCTTCGATCTCCACCTTCACTTCCTCTTTCTTCATCCCCGGAAGATCGGCTTTAAACACGTGGGCTTCCGGAGTCTCCTTCCAGTCCACACGGGCGTTGACGAGAGCAGAGGTCTCTTCAGGGAACCGGAAATCGAAAGAGAAGGGATCGAAGAGGAGGCTGTTGTTGCGTTGATTGCCGAACAAGCTTGGAATCATCGCCATGTTTGTTTCTCTGAAACTTCGAATGCTAGGTTTAATGGAAGCTTTTCTTTGTTGATTGGTTTTTGCTGTTGATACCTATGGATGCTACAAGTGATCGGTATTTATAAGGAGCGTTGGAGATTTCCAGTATTTTCGCGCGCAATCCATTCGGTTTTGTTCTAGTAGTCTCTAGTAAATTCTGGAATTTATTAGTAATTTTGATGGGGCTTCCTAGAAGGTTCTGGAATCTTGACTAGCTCTCTTCTGATGGGCTTTCGAGCCTATGAAGTTGTTATAGAATAAGGATCAGGCCCAAATGTGAATGGGCCCATCTTAATTCAGTACCTGTATCCGGTTAGATTTTGGGCTGTAGTTACAAATTTTGTTTACTTGTAAAAACACATCCGACCTTGAGCAAAGTCGTTGTGCACTTTTCCTTTTATATCTATCACATATTCGAGTCACGTTTAGCTATAATTTCATGTATTGTTAATGAATGGTTACGTGAGACTGTGAGAGAGAGTTTTTAATTTTTAAATTCTTCATTTTTATACACCATTGGAATAAAATCTAAGAGATATAAATTGATCTTGCAATAATACAATCATGTATAGCAGCTGAACCATTCAATATAAGGGTCTACAAAATTCAAAAATTCAAAATTAAAACTGCCCATGCATGATGCATTCATGAGGTTTATGTATTATAGCTAAATCCTTGAATTGCTATTTTAAGGGTTCTAAACTTCTAATTTAATTTTTTTAAAGATGGTTAAGGGATAATTTCTGCATATACTGTGTACTTAAATCTATAGTGATTAGTGTAGAAATGGAGTAAGCAAAAAAAAATTTTCTCATAAAACAGATCGAGAAAACAATAATACACAAACGAGGATGACCATTAAATTACAGAAAAGTAAAAATCAACCTATTTAATTTCTTTCTTCTGTCTACTGATCAGTAGTTAATGAAGATGCATTTCCAGTAGATGCAGAAGAAGAAGGATTCTTATGATTATGCATCCACACTTTGAACACTTGCCTGCTCACTCCAACTCCTCTGCAAAACCTCTCCACTTCATCATCTTTATTTTTCCTTTGTAGTTTCCACCCCAACTTCTCTGCAAACCCCAGCATTTTCTCCTTCTGCTCCACCGTAAATTTTGTCCGAAACCGCTTCTTTTCGCTCATTTCAGCCGCCTCCGGTGTCTCCACCACCGCCAGCGGCCGCCGGTCACTGCGGTCTCCGCTGTAGTCCACCAACTCCATTGTGGTCTGACGGCCGCGGCTGCTGCTATTGTATGTGATCTTGCGGTGGAAGTTGCAGTGGCAGCCGCAGGCAGCACACTGTAGGGTGGCCGGTGATGTGTCATCTCGAGTGAACTCTCCGCAGCCGTCGGTGGCGTAGCTGCCAAGGCTGGCTGCATGGTTTCTTAAACACTCTCTATACTTGTGCTCTGCCTCCATATATTTTGTGTTAGTATATATGTATGAGTGTGTTACTCATATATATATATATATATATATATATATATATATATATATATATGCATACACTCTTTAATTCCAGATTCTCTGCTGTTCTGAACTTTAATAATGATACAATTTATTAATATAAAAATTCGGATAAACAGAAAATCATAGACAGTTGTACATATATTAAATTGAAAGTTATCACCACTTCTTGTCCACATTGAAAATTATAATATTGAAGGGCGATAACTCATTAATGTTCCCTAAAAGAATTAGAAGCTCAACCTTTTGTTATCATAATTAAAGTCTTGCAATGCCCATACCAAATTGCATAAATAAATAAATAAATAAAAATGAAAAATACCCATGTTTATATTTCAAACTTGTCATGCACCCAAAGATAATAATGTCTTGGAAATTAAATCTAGTTGCAAACTTCAACGGTTAGATTTATCTGTCTCACAAATCACAAGTTTCGTCTTGATTTTAAATAAAAATTTAGGATGATCTTAAGAGATAATTAATATAAATATATATATGATAATGTTATTGATATTGGAAATATATATATATATATAGTCTTTCTATTGTCAGTTCATCCTGACAATAAATATATCAGGACGAAGAATGTGGACCACAGATTATGGAGAAATTTTGACAAGTGCATACACTTTGAGTCAAAGTATGTAAATCTAGTGATCCACATTCTTCGTCCTGATATATTTATTGTTAGGACAAACTGATAATAGAAAATCTGTATATATATTAGTTTTTAATCATTAACTATATAACAAGAAGCTAAAAAGTCTAACTAGCTTAGTACTGTTCAATCAACTTGAGTTCTTCAAAAAAATCATCTTGAAAATGTGGACTCTAATGAAGAAAAGACATATAAATGGCATTTTCTGTAAATGTTTGGAAGAATAGGGGATATAAAAGGCCATGATGAATTGAGTTTGTCCTGGTTGATGAATGCAAAAAAAGACTGAGCAGAGCCAGAGCTACTGAATTATACAAATTTAATTAATTCTGTCGTTATAGGATCAATTATCAAGGTCATGCAAATTGCAAAGTCACGAAAATATACACACACAAAATTGAAAATAAAAATAAAGAGAGAGAAACATTGTTGATTTAGGATGAAAATTGTTCTATGCAGATGTCCGAATATATACATTTTTTAAAATGCTACTTGATTTTTATTTTGATTTTTCAATTAACTCAATTTAGATTTTTTTTAATAATAATTTAGATTAAACAATTAAAAAAATATATTTTTCATTGACATTTGGCATTTCGAACTCAGATTCGCTAAGCCTGATTCAGTAAATTTCTGAATTTTATATATATATAAAATGACATTTGGAGTAGGAATCTTAACTGTCTGAGTTGCAGAAAGAACAAAAATATTCCTGACATCTAAATGAAAAAGGAAAAGTGCAGATAACCTCACTGTCAAATTTTCTAATGTGGGATATTCCATGAGTTGTAAAATTAACATGTATTAAGAGCTTCAACATCCTATTAATATAGAGAGTTTCTCTAGTCTGAATGTTCATATGAACATATTTTAAATTTGTAGAATTATATAAATTAATTTTTTTTTAACTATTATAATAAATTCAGAATTTTAGAAGAATACAGTTTGAATCCATAACCCCATAGGACATAGTGTAAGTGTGAGGTATATATATATATATATATATATAGGACCCGTGAAGGGTATGGGGTTTTATCCAATAATTGACATTGGTAAATGACAAAAATGACTTGTGGAATTTCATAATGGAAAAATGTATCACAATGCCAGTTCTGTCACTGCATCTAGAAAATCTCTGGTATGTGTCATTTAGACCAACATTGCCCATATGTATATGGATAATATATTTTACAGAACAATTATATGAATTTGATGATTGATTATGATTATTTTCTTAAAAATTAACATCAGAAACAAGACTTGAATCCAACCTAAAATCTGGCAACCTTTCAACTAGATCACATTATTCATCACTTAATCAACTGATCACACATACAACAAAAAAAAAGTAAGAAAAAATATGTAATATCATGCACAAATAAATTGTGTCACTAATTAGACATGGGTTGGACATGATTCAACTTCATTAGAAACAAATACACAACAAAAACTAAGAAAATACATGTTCACTCAAACACACACAAATTTTGGAACGAATTAGGCATGATTCAACTTTATAAGAAACAATTCTAACCAACTACCAATGAAGTTTCCCTATCAACACAAAATCTAAAAACTCCCACTCCTACTAAACCCTAAATTCCGGGGCTACTCAGCGAAAGCTCTGCCTCTCTCCTACAACTACCATGCCCTTTCATACAGAACTTTGAAAGCAAGAATCGGAATAAAGACAAACACCAGATCACCAAAAGCAATCATTGCAAAAGATATTAATGGAAAATCAACCTTCAACAAACCATACCACGCAAGCATACTTGACAGCCAGTCATCATGAATATCTTATAAGCAATTTTAGATCTTTAGTATCAAACCAAACCACAATTTGTTTCATTAGTCTCATAAAAAACTTAACAGTAAAACATAACCCTCTTCACATTTTCCTTCAGTGCAGGCAGGGGTTTAACCGCTGCACCAGCACCAGGTCCTCGCGTGCTCCTACCAGCTGGTCCTCCACCCATGCCTCCACGTCCCGAAACAGTACCACTAGTCATTGAACCGCTGTCTGATGTCTCCGGTTCCATGTAGAAACGTGCTCTAAATGCAGCAAGATGGGCATAGTATGCAGGAGGAACTGACAAAGCACAATATAAATGAATCACACTCTAAACAATAACCAGAAATCGAGAGAGCACACTTCTGTGCATGTATGTTGTGTTTAAATGTGTTCATAAGCATAAGATGAGAGAGAAAAAACTAACCAATTGAAACAGATCGAGTGCACCTAGCATACCTGCAAAAATTGAAAAATAAAAAAGTTACAATTCCGTCGTAATCTATGGCTGTCAATTTATCAGAGAGATACAATGTAAAACTTACGTGTAACACAAGTTGTTGGTCAGGGACTGCAGTCCATCGGCTGAAAACTTGTTTTCATCCCACAACACATGGTAGTGGGCTGGGCGACTTGTACCCTGTTTGACATGTAAAGATAACATGGTTAGTTTAACAAGGCCTTGTTTATAACATGATACAGAATTGTTAGTTTAACATGGGCAAGAAGATAACTACCTGAATCCCCGCATGACTGCAGAGATAAAAATCGAACTCGGTCGGATGACAGATTTTGGAGTCCACAACAGTACCTGCAAATTTAATTAGCAGCAGAGATTCACATTACATTTATGAAATCACAGCAAAATAATGTAAATGTCAAATCAAATAACATTCCAAAAAAGCTATTTACCAGGCAATATATTTCCACTCCTGTCAACTGCATTACGGTCATGATGGTTGTTTGCAAACAACCTTGTGTGGTGACGCTTCTGAACCACTACAAAAGTCACGGGAGGCTGATAGTTTGGTTCCAAGGATGCACATGCCTGAAATTAAGTAGAATAAATGGAAGATTCAATATCTTGACATAATTCAGAAATGGGTCAAGCATTGAAGAAACAAAGGAGAGTCGTCCATAAATAGAATTTACCTTACGAATAGCATCGAGTTCATACAGCAACACTTGATAGAATTGCCCTTCACTTACACCATCCCTACAGAGATATTAATGTTAGAAGCCATAACATGAAGAAAAAAAAAGTGTAAATAAAGCAGGTGACAACAGCAGAACATGACAATGCCTGTAAAAGATAATGCGTTGTGGCTTCTGGCCAGTTGCTCTACGGAAAGATATTAGAAGTTCCCTGCATCCAACCAAAAAGAAACATTTATATTGGACACAAATCACACCCACCATGTGAGAGAGAGAGAGAGAGAGAGAGAGAGAGAGAGAGAGAGAGAGAGAGATTTCAAATAAAATACAGCCGCAATAGAGGAAGGGAGAGTAAGATGTCAATCATACTTGATCATGCCACCAGTCACTGTCCCTCTAACAGGATCATGCCATGTTTTGAACAAGTCTTGGATGAGCTCTTGTCGATGAGCTTGGGCACAAACCAGACCTGCATATTTTGTAACCTCTGGCCAATCTTGAGAAGCTACGACCTGTATTATACATTCCAAAAGGTATTCAATTAAAACCTAATTCAAGGGAAAGCATTCATAAATCAATGTTGGAGAGATTTCAAATAAAATACAGCTGCAATAGATGGACTTGAATCCTCTCCAGGGTGAGGATGGGTAACATCAGCACCAAAAATGATAGTAGGCCGGTCGCTGACTAAAGGTATGCGCCTCGATATTGCATCAACAAGTACGGTGTTCCGGCCTCCGACCTTAACATTTATTTTAAGGGATACATTTGCAAGATACTGCTTGCTCATTCTAAAGACATGCTTAGTCAAACAACATTGGGACACAAGACCAAGTTCTGTCTCACAAATCCGCTTCAAATCACCTGAAAGGAATATTGTTCTTAGTCCTATGGGAGAAAATAAGGAAGGCTGCAATCAGCATAAACCAATAAAGAGGAAAATATGAAATTTGAGAGTGGCAAGACAGGTTTATGGTGTAAGTTGCATACCGTAAAGAGAGCCATTGTTATCCGGGAGAATGACAATAAGTAGGTCAAGCTCCTTCCCTGGACCAAGTTTGGTCATAGCATCATGGTACCGAGCTTTTAAGACCCTCTCCACTAGTTCAGGGCGAGCACTAATTGGCGGAAGAACTGGTTCAGGATTAAATGCCTGCATACAATCAATAATCCTTTGTTCAAACAGCACTTCAATCTGGCAGTGATATCTCACAACAAAAATATTGGAAACTAAAGAGGGAGGAAAAAGAAGTGACCAGCCAATGCCCTACCATGCCAGAAATGAAGCACATTTGAGCAAGCTCATAACAAAACCCTCTGGCAACACTGTCTTGTACATTCCGTGAAAAATTTATGCAAATCCAATTGGTCACTGTTCCACCATTAACCATTTTCTGCAATATAATAACATAAATAATCAGAAAAACATGCTTTACATCAATTGAAATATCATAGGATGCACAACAATTATCTGGTACCCACCCACGTAATTGCAGTTCAAAATAGCAGATGAATTTCTTGTAAAAAACACGAGAAAAACAGTAACTCTTACAAAAGCCATTAAGGTTATCCTAGTAATTGCAGTTCAAAACAAACATTTTTTCACTTCATTGTGAACAATTATACTCCTGGGTGTACAATTAAGCTTTATTCCAGCACTGGAAATCTCCTTCCTTTCACACAGAGACATGGGCACACCTCATAATTCCTTTCCAATTTAGTATCAAATTTACCCAGATGAACTTCCTTTCAAAAAATGAAGACAAGAAAAATTATAACTGCAGAAGACTGTAAAGGGTGTCATTGTAACTGCAGTTCAAACATAAACATTATTTTAACTTCCATAGCGAACAATTTAGCTCTTGGGTGTACAAATTCAGTACTATTTCCAGCACTGGGAAATATCCCTCCTTTCATGCACACCTCGTAAGTCTTAACTCTCTTCCAATTAATTATCAAATCATATCTACTCACCAAAACCTCTAACATGAAACTCTATATCATCCCAATGGTTGTACAACCAAAGTACATATGAACTACTAATTAAAATTAGCTGGACACTAGCAAATTAAGTAAGACATGTGGATTGTCAAATACAATAAACCAAGTACTGAACTTCTATTAAACCAATAGAGGGAATCTTGAGATACCTTATTCATCATGTTCCATTGTCCAACTTGGGGCAAGCAATCCTTTTCTTTGCCGGTATCATGATATTTAAGCTACAAAACAAAGCATAATTATCCATAACAACTTGCAGCCACAATGTTACAGTTAAAGTTCAGAAGGCAACGCCACACAAATACATAAATGAAAAAAGAAAATTTTACCCAGGGTGCAGGCAGAATGCGAGCTTCAACTGATGCAAGCTTCTCACTAATCTTAATTCCAAACTCCTTTGCATAAGGATCATTGTGATAAGCATTATGATGCACAGTCTGCAGAGGCAAATTAAAAGAAGCTCCCTTGGTGAAACATCATAAAAAGGAATTAAGTCATGAAGAGATGTAAATGGGCACACTGACACCAATAGCTACAACAGACCTGCATGATATCAAGCTCCCTTTCATGAGGACGCTGACAGGTCACCTTTAACAAAGCAGTAATCTGCCTCTCATTCAATCTCTTGGAGTACCTCTGACCCTCGACAATCTTGCAAACCTATATTGACAAAAAGAAATTGATTAGCATGCACATGTACACTACATACGACTTGAAGACAGGTATGAGTGTACGACTTTACCTCCATAGGCAGGTAATTTGGTCTCTGCTGATTTCCTACTTGTAGGCAGGGCAACTGAGTATGTTGAATAACAAAACCATAGGTTTCATAAAAGTATTCAACAACAGATTTCAATGTGCCACTTTCATCAACCGGAAAACTATGCCAAACAAATAATGTCAGCGAAACAAGTTTAGTACGGCATCTCAATGCATTAAAAACACTGCGACTTAACAGGCAATATATATATATATATATATATATATATATATATATATATATATATATATATAATAAAGCAAGATTATAGCATTACTCACGTCAGCTCGCCTGTTGTCTGTGATGTCAATCCAGATATACGATACTTTCTACGCATATTTCCACGATGTGTGACTTCAACTTTAACTCCTCTAAGTGCCTTCTTGATCTGTTGAGACACAAGTAAGCTATAGTATTCATATCACAGAACATATTAATTACTAAAAGTAATTTCCATCAATTAAAAACCATCTACTACAAAGATTCTAATTAACTGAGTATGGTTTGCTAAAAATGCATACAGACTAATCAAAATCAGATATAAGAAGTGAAACTGAATAAATCCTCTTAGGAAACAAACTTCCACAAGTTAAGAAACAGTCTTAGAGCAAACAATATATCACGTAATTTTTATATGTTATAAACACGATGTGCTGAGAAACAATCACCAGCAAAAAAAGAAATAACAAAATCAAACCTTCACACGATCAGCATCAGACAATGGCCTTGCAGAAACGTCTCGATTCAGTAGCTGAGCCACAAATTCAATTACTTTTAGTGGCTCAATGAAAGCTGTAGAGGACATATCTGCATAATAAATTGTTTTCCAATGAGAATATGTTACATTGGAACAAAGATATAACTATATAAGTAGATGTGAAGAGCCAACTGATTGTGGGAAAGATAGATATAAAGGATAAACTGATTAAGGTATAATAATAAATAAAATAAAATAAAAGAAGAGTTATTATTGGACAATAGCAGCTTCTGCTATAGAGCTGGAACAATGGGAAGAAATGAAGATATTTAAAGAAAGAAAAAAATCACAAATATATGTGATATATATACTTGAACCGCATGAAGGGACCAAATAATGAGTACCTATGTTCAGGGACAGTCCCATTTGAGTTGGACGAATACTTTGGTAGAAACCCCTCCAGCTCTCCAATCCCTCCCCCAATGGCTGCCTTCTCCCCAAATCAGGAGAGTAAAATGATCGACCCACAGGACAGTACCTACAATCATTTAATAACATCTCTTTATTGTAGCAAGCAAAAAAAGTACAGTATGAGCCATAAACTAAATGCCAAGGACAGAAACATAATCAGTACCGAGTAGTAGGCAGTTCACGCAGAACAATATCAAGAACCTGCAGGGCTTCCTGAGGTGCATCAGCTTGCTTCCCCTGCAAAAAGAGTCCTAAATGATGTAGGTCAGCACGGGCAGCCAACTTTATCACAACTTTGAAATCCCTTTCTCTTCTGCATTAAAAACAAAGATATTAGAAACTATACAAATAATACAAACCATCAGACCTAAGGAAGTAGATAAATGAAAACTCGGTAAGACCTTGGCCCGCCTTGTCCATCATCTTCATCAAGGAGGGTAATTTTAAACTCTTTTGATATAAAGGGCAGTGGCCCAGCTGTATACAGACTCTTGCGTCCATCGTATGCGGGAAGACGCTTTCCAAGATGAGATTCTCTGTACTGTTTCACCAGACTCTCCATCACAGCACGGTTGACCCCTCTAGAGGTAACCTCCGGGGTAATAGTAACCTAATAACACAAATTAAACCCTCGATCATCAAGTTGCAATAAAACATAATAAATACAAAAACAGAAACAGTGATAAAAGAACTCACATCATACTGATGCAAATCTTTGTCTGGAAGTTCCGCGAAAAAGTGATTAGCCTTCACAATACACCTATGGCCAGTACTACCCTTGCCAGGCCTAAGAGGGAACCTCATAGATTTACTTGAGGGTGGGGCGGGCTGAATTGCTTGGCCAGAAGTACCTTCTTCTGCAAGAACAAGCTGTTTATCCAAACTCTGACCAAGTTCTGACAACTCTGGTGGCTGGGATGAAGATCCCACCTCAGGCGACATGACCTGAGGGGTCGCCCCAGACGGATATGAAGCCGGGGTTGCTTGGTGCAGCTCGGGGTATTGAGATGTTGATCTTGGTGGGCCGCCAGAAGATGGTCCTCCACGACCACCACCTATGCCCGCACCACCCATGCCACCGCGGCCACCGCTGGGGGAATATCCACCACGACCTCCTTGCTGAGGTGGCCCTCCACGCCCCCTGCCTTGATATTCAGAGGGTCCACCGTAGTATTGCTGCTGCTGCTGCTGCTGTGGTCCACGACCCCGGGCCCCGCCATAAACTCCACGACCTCCTTGCTGCGATTGAGGACCCCAACCTCTTCCACCACCACCACCACCGTTACCACCACCACCACCACCACCTTGGTATCCTCCACCTCCTCCCTGTTGGGGTGGAGCACTCCTTTCAGTTGGACGCTGGGGCCCACGACCACCACCCCCACTTTCCTGCAACTCAGAGCTCTCACTCCCACTCGCATGATGTTCAGTTTTCTTCTTCCTCACCATGATGATAACTGCACGCAAGGGATAAACTCTCAACAACTATACAGTACCATAACAGATATATAAAATCCACCACAAGCGAAGCGATGAACAAAGTTTATCAGGTAAACATATGAGATTATCAGATCCCACCAACAAACAAGTTAAGTAAATAAAGGAATTTCCTTCAATCACAAAATACCTGATTATCATTAATAAAAAAAACCAGCAAAAAAAGCTTACGTTCTTCCATGTAAACCATAGTAAATAAGTCATTTTATGAAACTTCAACAGAGTAAAAAACAGAGGCGAAAACCAAGCAACTAGCTTTGGTCGATCATCAGCACGCTACACAGCCTAAGCAACATCCAAAAATTATATTCCTTTCATATACTAACACAGTTACAACATACAAATCAACTAGCACACAATATAAGAAGTCTTATAAATAAACACAGGCAAAAAAAAAAGCTATAAAACTGAAATAATAGGAACAACAAAACAAAACTATTACCATACCTAAACATCAAAAAGAAGGCACAGCAAAAATCGTACAACTAAGAAAAAAATTAACGCAAAAACACAAACCCTAAATCGCAATCGCAGTTAAAAATCAAACGACTAGCACAAACAACTGAAAAAAACCTAAAAGTAAAATTCAGTACAAACACAAATGCAGAAGATCTAACGATTCAAGCCGAAAGAACGAACCACAACAAAATCAGTCACAACACGAGAAAAACAACGCTTAAATGCGACTAAAAACATTCGCTTTAACAAATATTCACCAACACGGACTAGATCCGGCCAAAACAGTCCACAAACACTGATAAGAACACGAAAAAAACCCTAACAGACTAGATCCGTAAACAAAAGAACAAAATAAGTCTCTACGGAGAGTGTCGCATTCACGGTGGAAGAGAAAACGGCGCAAAAGCAGTAAACAAATTACACCGTCATTTTTTACCTCAAAATCCGCCGCCGGAAAACTACTACGCTGCCACCCTAGAGCGATTCGAAAATACCACAAACTCAACGCCAAACTCTTCGCTTAGTGTTTGCAGAGGCCAGAGAGTAATATTAAAAGGCCTCTTTCTCTTTCTCTTTCTCTCTTTCTTTGTGAAAAACCCAGAAATGCCATCCACACCCTGCTTATAAAAGAGCGTTAGGTGCTAGAAAATGACTGTTATGTCCTCTCTCTCACTCTTACCAGATCCGACCTGGCGCTGATGTGGTGGCATTGGAGATTTTCAGTGGTGTGCCCGAGGATGACGTGGAATCTGCTGACCTGGAATCACCAAAACTTAGTGGGTTCACATGATTGGCCACACGAGTCCACAAACCAGTCGGTCTCGATAATGCCCATCAAAGGCATAGCATTCTACAACACGTGCGTGGTGATAAACAATAACCATACTCGCCATTATCAGCCGCCGCGTGGATGTGATAATGACGGAAATGGCCTTGCGGTGGTTGTTCAGGAGTAAAGTTAAGCGCGTGAGGTGCTTGTGGATTTTTATTTTTTGTGTGCGTTCAAACAATAGGGTCAATTGGGTGATTATTGCTAAACAGTGTCCAATCAAAGTAATTTTCGAAATAAGCAATTTTTTGAGGGGTTTAAAATAATAATAATAATAATAAAATTAAAAGGGTTTAAAGTCGATGGTTTCTTTAAAATTAAAAATTAAAAATAAAAAATAAAAGTCGATGGTTTCTAGAAGTTTCTTTTTATTCTACTTCGTTCGCAAGTTGTTTCGAGAGAGAAACTGTGTGTAGTGGGAGACCACTCTCCTGGTGGCTTCATCTGACCATTCGCTGTCTTTCACTTTCACCAGAGCCGTCCGATCACAAGTCACAACACCTTCTACCCTAAGGGGATGACTAGTGACAAAAAATTAAGTGATGAAAAAGGAAAAAAATAGTATTGTTTCAAATTTTTAATTCGTTTCACGTGGGATGTGTACAAATTAAGTATTGTTCTACGTAAAACATCTCACATTTGAATATTTATTAACAAAAATCGTATAGATACTCTAAATATATATATATATATATCAAGTCTTTTTGTTCTTTAAATAATAAAATTTAGGGGAATTTGTAAAAAAGAAATACATACGACTATTGAAAGTTGGCTTTAACCCACATGCATTGTTTTTTATGTTTCTAATCACATGAAATGTGCAATGCCCAATCTAACCCATATATAAACACAATCCAAAGCAGAATTAGGTTGGGATGGTGATGACCGATGAAGAAGAGAAAAGATAGGATGAAGAGAAGAGAGAGGAAGAAGGAACGACAGGTTACGCACATCCCCTATAAGTAATAACTAAAGTGGTCGTGCATTTCTCCTTCATATTCGTGGTAAAAACTCGAGTCTCAATTTTAACAATAGAATCAAAAAGTGCAATAATATTACTCAATTGTATTGGAAGTTGTTTTATGAGTCGTACTTTGTATCCGCTGATATCACCGAGCATCGACAAATCATAATCCAATCGATGTTAGACTCCTGATAAAATATATATATATATATATATATATATATATATATATAAGAGCCAATTTTAAAGAAAATTTTGAATTGTTGATATCCAGTTATTTATATTATAGTTTATTTTGTCACTTATAAATGGATCTTATCTTTAATCTTGACCATCTAATAGTAGGTATTAGCTAGAGTTTTTTAAGAAACTGTAGGTACTAGAAATCACTAAAAATCACTTCCCATTGAATTGTACTATGTATTTTTCTCTTGAAAACAAAAATTGTAAGAATATAATTTAATGATCATCAATTATCTAATAACATATTGCATTGATAAGTCAAAATTGCTAAACCACTCAATTCACTAGTCCTTATAAGCAGAGCACAAAAATAGGTGATCTACGTAACTGCAGCCACCCAAGTTGCTAGAAGCAAGTCAGGATTTATGTCTTGCATATCTAAAGAGTGTTATGGTTTTTATATAAGAGTTGAAAATAAAATTCATATGTAATATTTTTATTTTTACTTTTTTTAAATAATCTCATAATTTCAAGTGATCGTCTAAAATATTCAAATTGTCTCATGTTTAGTGGTGTGCATGTTACTTTCCACGTTTGACGTTTGTAGTGAAAAGTTCAACTCTCACTATATGTGATTAGGAACATATGTGAGGATATTTCTTCTTACTAATGTTGGAGTATATATCTTAATCGCATTGAAGTGTTTGAGGTCGACATGACTCTACAAATCTTTGATATTTGGTGTTAGATTTTAAAACAAAATAAATAAATAACATAATCATCTAAATTCTCTCACTTTTGTTTTCTCCTCTAATTTGTTGATTCTGTAAAAGGGGATGATGGTGATATATTTGACTAGTCTTGGAAATTTCAGTCTCGATTCTTGGTATTTTATGCTATATACCTAGGATCGATGATTCTCCGAATCTCATTGTCCTTTTGTACGTTGGAATTTTGACTTCAAACTTCTTCACAAGACTTTGATACATTAAAAAAATAATTTGATAATCCGATAATAAATTTCGACTGATTATTGTAATTTAGTTGTTTTATTGGTGAAACTCATCACTAAATTACAATAGACGGTAATATTAGTTGTTTTATCCTTTTAAGTGTGTTGCATTAAAATTACTTTAATGACACTCAGTTTGAAGTGATGCTATTGATAATTCATTCCATATCTATCTACACTCCATTTTAAATATTTTTATTAGAGTAATGATAGACAATCCAAAAATTTAGTCCAAATTTTAACCAAAATGATGTGGCAAGTGAGTTGTCATCATCACACATAACATGAGATGATGTGGTTAATAAAAAAATCACTTGTCACATCATTTGGGTTGACATTTTGACTAAATTTTTGAGTTGTCTAGCATTCATGTTTTTATTAATGTAAAATTTATCCTTAATTAGAATTACTAGAAAAGACAAATGAAAGTTTTAGATTCCAACATTATTTCTTTATATGTTTTGAGTTTCACAAACCCTAATTTTTTTTATTTTTTTTTCAATATCATAAGAGTTTATTTTTAAGTGGTCAATTTAATTTGAAATTGAAATGCCCGGAAAAGGCAATAGTTGGTTAAACCGAAGATAGTTGCCTTAAGGAATTAGACTCCATATTTTATATATTTTAAATGTCTATGTGCCATCTATCAATCTACATATGTTCGTCTTCTATTTTCCTTCCCTCTCATATCCATTTGTAATACCAACAATTAGTATTTTCTTTTGGGTTTAATATTAATTTCTAAAATTAAAAAAATGATAATTATTATCCATAAATCATAATAGCTAAGTCCGGGAGGTTTTAGATGTCTTGCCTCCACCGTTAGTGTAGATATAGAGTATTGCAATTGATCATGATATGAAATATCTATGTTCATACCCAGAAAAAAAAAAAAAAGTAATTTTTTTTTTCTAATATAGTTTGAGAATTTTTTTTGTTTTTTGTTTTTTTTTTTTTAAGAATAATATAGTGTAGGAGTTAATATGAGAATAAAGAGGATTTGTGAATCTTAACATATACAACGTTGTTGTTTTTTTTTTTTTTTTTTTTGATATTTACATAAATTAAGGATTTTGGGGAGAGGGGAGGACTCGATCCCACATCTTATGGATTAGGTGTGAGGGGTATACAATATTTCACTCTCAATTTTAATGCTTTACAAGGTTAAAAACTTCTATGAAAAGAAAATGGGTATTAGAAAAATAAAAAATAATAATTTTGAAATAAAATAAATTGTTTTTAGATTTTTATTTTTATTTTAGGGTTATTATATTTTTAGTCCCTGATGTTTGCGTTAATCTGGGTTTAGTCCACGATTTTCTGACTTTACTAACTGCAGTCCTTCTGTTAGGGTTTCCGTTAAAACAAACAGACTGGCAATGTCAGAGGGTATAATGACCGAAATACCCTTAATGAAGGTTTCTGATGAAGGGCAGTATGGTAATTTTGTATTTAATTAAATAAAAAAATGGAAAAAAAAAACAAAAACAATTTAAATTTAAATTAAAAATATATAAAAACTAATTAAGAAATTTATTATTATTATTCCACCCAAACCCAAATTTCTTCAACCTCCACCCAAACCCAGATTTCTTCAACCCGAACCCAGATTTCTTCCCTCCACCCAAATATCCAGATTTCTTCAACCCAAACCCAGATTTCTTCTCTTCTTGCAACCAAATCCACACGAACCCACCACCAATATCATCACCAGATTCTATAAAAAAAATTGAAAAAACAAACAAAAATTGAAACACTTCCACCACTCCACACCGATCGACCACCATCAACCAAATCCACACCACCACTTAATCCACAGCGCCACTTCCACCTCTTAATCCACCCATCTTCTTCACCACAAACCGTTGGCCACTCCACCCATCTTCACCACAAACCGTCGATCACTACAAAACCCACCCATTAATCCCGTATCTACGGCCACCACCCCAAATCAACCACAAACCGCCGTCATCGTCATCGTCGCGAAGAGAAAGAAGAAGAGAGAGATCCGGTCGTTGTCGTCGTCATCGATTCGGCGGATTGGAGGTGGTGGCAGATTGGAGGTGTGGGTTTGGTAGAGGTTACCAGATGAAGATGAGAGAAAAAAAGCTGATGGAGGAGAGAGAGAGAGAGAGAGAGAGAGGTTTGGTGGAGGTTATCAGGTTTTGTTATTTTAGTTAGGGTTGATTGATTGATTTAATTTAATTTATTAATTTAAATGGATTTAATATATATTAATTAGTTTTTTTTATATATTTTAATTTTAAATTTAATTTGTTTTTTCATTTTTTATTTAATAGGAGGGCATAAGGGTCTTTACCATTGTTCTCAGGTTTCTTAAAAAAAAAAAACTAATTAAATAATAATAATAATTATTATTAAATGAATATATTAAAAAAAGTAAAATTAATATTACAAATAATTAAAAAAGATCCGGACCGTCCATCTCATGAGATGGACGGTGGAGATCCACCGAATCCATCAGATTAATAAATGGTGGTGGTGTGGTGGTGGTGGTGTGATCGAAAGAGAAGAGAACGGTTTGATTGAGGGAGAGAAAAGAGATTATAGTTAGGGTTTAATTTTTTATATTATTTTTAATATTTATTTATTATTTATTATTTTAATTTTCTTATTTAGTTTTATATTAAATGATTTGTTTAATTTTTAGTTTAATTTAATTTTAATTTTTTTTATTTTAATGATTTAATTTAATTTAATTTATTAATTTTTTATTATTTAATTTAATTTAAATGGATTGAATATATATATATATATTAAATTATTTTTTAATTATTTTTTATAGATTTTAATTTTTTAATTTAATTCGTTTAATAATAATAATTATTATTATTTAATTAGTTTTTTATATGTTTAATTTTAATTTTAATTTATTTTTTCATTTTTTATTTAATAGGAGGGCATAAGTGTCTTTTTAGTCAGGTTTCTAGAAGGTTTTTTTGAATTTCCCATAATGCCCTTGTTGACCTAACGAAAGTCAACGAAATCCTAACGGAATTGGACGGTAGGGACTCGATTTGGCATTGTCAGAGAATTATTGAACTGCGGTTAGTAAAGTCAGAAAATCGTGGACTAAACCCAAATTAATACAAACGTCAGGGACTAAAAATATAATAACCCTTTATTTTATTTAAGTTTATAGAATGAATAAGCAAGTAACGATAAAAGTGGTATTTTGGAGAAATTGAATTGTTTTTAGAAATTTTAAAATTTTAATTTATTGAAATTGAGTGTTTATAAAATAAGTGTAAAAAGAAAAAAGAAAAATGGATTGTAAGCAGTAAATCTCCTCATTTTGGTTTCATAATATTATTTATAATGCCCTCGACATGTACACCGTTAAAAAAAAAAAAAGATGAGTCTATCAACAAGATAAGTGAATATATATATTACTTAAAATAGACAATAATGATAGAATGATGACAAGGTTTTGTTACGATCGAAAAAAAATAAAAAACGATGACGTATCACAAGATCTTAAAAATACAACAAAACTAAGGTGAGGCACTGAGGCAGTACCCTCAGATCCCTTCAAGGAAAATTTTTTGAGGATCAAATGGATGCTGTGAAAACTGAAAACCAAACTCAAGTCAAGGACTCAAGGTCAATGTGTCTTAAAGCCATGTACTTAAAGATCAGATTGTGTCATTATGGGCAATGTTCTGGCGCGATAAGATAAGCACCGCTTTGACCTTCAACATTCAAAATGACCTATTAATACCGTAAGGTACACTCTCAAATCTCAATACAATATTCTATAATAGCTAGAATATGGATTTAGATCCTCTTATTACCTTATTTTTTTGCCTAACCTCACATGATCTCATGATATACAAGCACTGTAATGAATATGTAGTTAATATATAATTGGCTTCCACAACCACTTTATCAATAACCGGTCACATGCTTTAAAAAGGTAATGAAAAAGATAATGTAAGTAGAGGATCCAAATCCCTATAATATATGTTCACATTCCTCTCGGTAGCTTTTAGGGGATTAAGTTATAAGAATCATGCAAATATGATTTCGAATACACTATTTATAATTCGAAATCTTGGTCAAATATTTATTGTAATAAAACTATCGTAAAGGTGATTTAAAATCACCATTTAGTAACAATGGTTACAGCTTATAAAATTAATAAAATATAATGATTATATTTTGAAATTTAATATAAAATTTCCAACGA
This sequence comes from Acer yangbiense, assembly GCA_008009225.1. NCBI lineage: Eukaryota > Viridiplantae > Streptophyta > Magnoliopsida > Sapindales > Sapindaceae > Acer > Acer yangbiense. The sequence continues at coordinate 7,949,081 of CM017771.1, forward strand.
GATGTGCCCCCAAATGACTTCAACCATGAACGACCATAAATCTATTGATTAAAACAGTGTAAAAGAAAAGAAAAGAAAAGAAAAAAACAGGGTAGGAGTAGAATGGAGATAAATATAACGCAAAGGTTATGAACACCAAAGAGAACAAGACATGTAATTCCAATTTTGAAATGGCATTGCATTTGTCACGACTCGTATTGGCCATCACTAAAATAATCGCACCCATTCCATCAATCTCCAGATCATGTGATTATTTTATGATATCAAATATATATAACAAATGATGGATAAGGCCTCTTTGCCCTCAAAGAAAAATATAAAATAAAAGAAAGAGGTATTTTTCCTTATCTTTCTCTTGAATTTATAGCAAATTGTTGCCGGTGACCTCCCTTAAGAGAAATCTGATATATATTTCGAAAATTTAAGGGAATTTTCTTAAGGTTGGCCTAGTGGTGCCCACGGTTCGGTTTCGGTTAGAAACCATCGGTTCCGATTTCGTAGGAAGCTCAAACCGTAACTGAAACCGACCTAGCCGGTTTGGTTTTCGGTTTTTCACCGCCGGTTAGGCAGTTTGGTTACGGTTTTTTTTTTTAAAATAAAAAATTAAAAAAATCGCCACATGATAGCAGCTAATTGGCTATTTTTTTATATATAAATGCAAACAGATTGTTAAAAAACCGCCAGTTTTCGGCGTTTTTTTTTTTTAAAGCCTAATCATAACCGAATTGTGTTCAAACCGGTTTTCTAACCGCCGATTTTGGTCACGGTTTTGACCGTACGGTTTTGGTTCGAAACCGACGGAAACCGCCAGTTTAACCGAAACCATGACCACCTCTAGGTTGGCCGTTTGTAAATTTATTTACTTAGAGGGCATAAATATATATATATATATATATATATATATATATATATATATACACTTTTTGAAATTTGTTGAAATTAGTTATTTTTATTTGAGTAATGCTAGATATCTCAATTCTCACTTACATCTTAACCAATTATGTGATAATTAAATTAATATGACGCGCGATAAGTGAGATACATTATCAAAAATAACCTTATAAAATTATTATTTTGTTGTTGTTAACCCGCATGCACTATTTCTCACGTTTTAACCCTTTATTAACAAATCTTTTAATCTCGTAACTAAACAATTACATTAAAATCTTCTATCATTTTTTTTAGGGATATTATCATTTGAGTCCCTATGTTTTTTTTTTAATTATCTGTTTTTTAGTCACTTATTCATTTTTCACAAGATTGGTCCATATGTTTTCAAAAACCACTCAAATGAGTCCTTCTGTGAGTCAACCGTTAGTCAAAGTTAACGGTTTCAAGGGTATTTTTGTCTTTAAACCATAAACATGCCATGTGTCAACACCACAAAAATAGAAAATATATTTTTTAAAATATTTATAATATAATTATAATTTACTTTTTAAAAAATTATAAAACAATTAAAAAAAATAATACAAAAAGGAAAAAAAATTAAAATATTTTTTTAATATAACAAAATGATATATTTATATAACAAAATTATTTAAAAAAAAATAGGTAGATGGATCTCCACCGTCCATCTGAGATATGGATGGTGGTGATTCAATAACAACAAAAATTAAAAATAAAATAAAAAATAGAAAGGACATTCACTTTCATAATTTTTTTCCAGAACACAAAGAACATCCCAAAACACACCATCTCCTAGTTGCTGAAACGGGTCAGTTCGGGTCCTCTCGGGCCACCAATCTCGCCTGTTTCTTTGTTCACGTCAACATCATAATCGTCGTCTTCCAGATCTTCTTTGTTCGCTTCGAGGGTCTCTTCTCAATCTTTGGTTGCGTTTTCTTCTTTCAATTGTTGAGGCTGCTGAGTTGGTGACGAGCAGAAGAGACGAATCACTGAGTTGGACTCTGATTTGGCGTTAGGTAATAAGGATAGTTTGGGTGCGGCGGGGGTGGAGAGATTGGAGATTGATGGAAATAGACGGCTGAGATTGGTTCTTGCCATTTGTTTTGTTTTTGATTTTGCTCCGACGACCTGGATTTTCATAGGTGAGACATGTGAACTAAATTTGGTATATACAAGCTTAATCACAAAAGTGAAACCATGCTTTGAAGCAGTTGTGGCTATAAACATATGGTGTACAATTCGAATAATCCAATAACAAGCATCATGGATGCATCAGTACATATTGATGGACACGAAGTAGTCTAAGGTTAAATTTGCAATCAAGAATCTGTACAAAGACAAATATTATGATTTTTAATTCCTTAATTTTATTTTTATTTTTTTACATTTACTATCTGCAGTTGATTCAATGATTTTTTTTTTCAATTTGATTTGTATGATGATGACTGATGAGTGGTGATGGTTTGGGCGTTTGAGTTGATGATATATGTTGGATGTTGGAGGGGAAAATCTGGGTTTATAAAGATCAAAGATTGATGAAGATGGGTTTGTGATTGTTGATTGGTGAAGATGGGTTTGTGATGAAGATTGATGAAGATGGGTTTATAAAAATCTAGTTTTTTTTCTTTTTTTTCCTTTTTCTTTTTCAATTTGATTTGTGAAGGTTGATTGATATGGGTTTGTGATGGATGATTGGTTTTTATCAAGAAAAAAAAAAGTGTTGATCGATCTGGGTTTATGGATGGAGTTTTTGTTTTTTGTTTTTATTTTTTATTTTTAAAAAGCGTATTATAATTTGGATTTTAACTTTAATACACTTGTATTTTATTTTGATTTTAAAGTTAAGGGTAAAAGTGTCTTTTTGCTTTTTCAGTAACGGTTGACCATTAAAATTCTGGTCAAAGGGATCAAATTGAGTGGTTTTTTAAAACATAGGGACCGATCTCGTGAAAAATGAATAAGTGACTAAAAAATATATAATTCCAAAAAACATAGGGACTCAAATGGTAATATCCCTTTTTTTTATTCAACCTTTTTACACTCTCCTCTTTACACAATCAAAAATCCTATGCCAATCTATTTCATGCACTTACCTCTTAAACATATCACTACTTCTCACAAATCCATGTCAAATACAAATTTTGTAACAAGAAATCGTTGACAAGCATTAGGAAAATTCCACATAGAAGATTTGGGAAGAGAGTTTAACATTTTTGAAACCGTGATTCAAATCTCTCCAAAATACTTGAACGTGTGTAAATCTTTGGTTTAAATTTCATTATTTACTTTGTTACATGATTTTTTTTTTCTGTAACTTTTTTGTTTGAAATATTACAATAACTCAAGGTTTGAGGAGAGATATACGACTCGAACCCATAACCTCGTGATGTAGGTGTGAGGGCCTTACCAATGGGTCAATTAGGGATGTCTATTGGGAAATAAGGATAGATATTGGTCCTTTCATCCTCATCCCCATTTCCCAACCCCTTCACCCCATCCCCCCGATGGGGGAGTTTGGGGGGAGGTATCCCCATCCCCATTTTTCCGTTTCCCCCATTTCTTATGTTTTTCTTCGTTTTCCTCATTTTACTCGTTTCCCCGTTTGACCATGTTTGACTAAAATTTGCTTACCCAAAAAAAAAACAATACTTAATTACATCAAACGAATACAAATAAAATTCAATAAAATTAATAAAGTATTTATAGTTAGGGTTTAAATTGGAAAAGTTAAGAAATTGGAAAAATATTATATATATATAAATTTTCTATTGTCTATTCGTCCTAATATAAAATATATCAGGACGGAGAATGTGAACTATTGGATTTACATACTTTGATTCAAAGTGTGTGCACTTGTCACCCCCCCCCCCCCCCCTATGGGGATGGGGAAGTGGAGATTTGGGGGAAAATGCCCATCCCTGGTCAACCTCATATTATCAAATATACCTTTGTTGAATGTTTGAAGATTTTGGTGAAAAGAAAAAGAAGAAAACCGAATTTCGAAGAACACACAGTATTTCGCATTTCGAATGTATTTCATGTTCCCAACATGAAATTTAAGAAAAATTCTCAAATTTTCCTTTAAGAATTTTAATTTATTTCAGAACTTCGGGAAGTATGAATAGAAGTAGGTTTGCAATCTATTATAAATGTGCAGATAAGAAACGTATTCAGAAGTTAGTTTCATGTTTGCAACATGAAATACTTGTTCGTTCAAACATCAAGTTGCTTTATATTTGCAATATGAAATACGATACATCAAACAACCTTTTTAATTTCAATCAATTAGAAAAATATAATATAAGATTTGAAAACAATTACAATTAAATTTATTTAGTCTAAAATATAAAATGTACAATAAAAAAATAATAATTCAGGAAATAAATATGAGATTTGCCAAAAATCGAGTATATACGAGTCCTATATGGAATTTGGCGAAAATGAATATATGTCGGGTAAATGCGAGTCATATATAGAATTTACCGAAAACCGAAGATGAGTATATGCGAGTCAAATATGGAATTTGTTAAAAACCGAGTATATACGAGTCAGATATGGAATTTATCGAAAACTGAAAATATGATGAGTACATTCGAGTCAGATATGGAATTTGACAAAAATCGAGCATATACTTAGTATATGCGAGTCAAATATAGAATTTATCAAAAACTGAAAATATGATGAGTATATGTAGGGTCAAATATGGAATTTGACAAAATTTGAGTAAATGAGTAATATATGGAATTTACCAAAAATCAAATATATATCGAGTATATGTGAGTCAAATATGGAATTTGCTAAAAATTGAGTATATACGAGTCATATATGAAATTTGACGAAAACGACTATACGCACAGTATATGCAAATCAAATAAGGAATTTACAAAAAACCGAATATATACGAGTTAGAAATTGAATTTATCAAAAACTGAAATTATGTCAAGTATGAAATTTGACAAAAACCGAGTATACAGTAAGATATGGAATTTACCGAAAACCACATATATATGCGAGTCAGATACTGTCCAGCAACTGATCTCATCCCTTGGATTGGTGCTACAAAGCTCACTGACACCCTTCCTCTTCATTCTCTCAAAACCCTTAGAGCATCTCCAACGGTAATGTGGTTTTCATTTTAAAAAAATGGTGATGTGTCAACATTGTCAAGACAATTGCTTCATATGTGGCATGCAACTAAACTTGATAGATATCCAAATGAAAAAGTAGTCTCTAATGCTTCACTTGTAAAATATATGTTTTTAATGACATGTCAATTTATTATTGATCTCCTTAAATATACTTTATAATTGTTGAATAAAATGAAGTAGAAGACAAGAGTAATTGCCAATTAGGCCAATAAGATGGCTGTCCAACAAACCATCTGAAATCAGAGAGTTATGTTGACAGCCTCTAGGGGTGGGGGGTGTATTCAATTAGGATTTCGAAAGACTTTTAAAGATTTTTTTTTTAAGTGGATGACTTTTGATAGCTGTCCAACAGACATTCTGAAATCAGAGAGTTATGTTGACAGCCTCTGAGGGGGTTGTATTCAATTAGGATTTCGAAAAACTTTTAAATACTTTTTTTAAGTGGATGACTTTTGCAGAACTTTTATAGATTTTACAAGATTATGAAAAACTTTCATAGACTTTTATTTAATAGACTTTTAAACTTTTATTTCAAAAGACTTTGTAGGATTAAACCAAGTTATTATTTTTATTATTATCTTTAGATATTAGGTTGGATTTATCCTTTAGATAATTCCTATTTATCATTTGTTATGATTATCAGATAGTTAGGATTAACATAGTTTTTATTTGATTGTTATTATTTGTTAGAGGTTTGATGTTATCATGTTACCTCATCCCAGCTACTATAAATAGTTGGCCTTAGTTCATTGTTATTCATCAATTCAATAAACAGTTCTTCAGTAAATTCTTTTGTGTGTGTGTGAGATTTTACATTTGGTATCAGAGCCCGAGTTCGAGGCTTGGAGGGCAGTAGGGTAGGATTCAGGAGTTTAGAATCCAGGAATGGTAGGGGAATCCAGGAGTTGAGGATTCAGGAGTTCGGAGCAGCAGTCAGCGACGCCGGACAGACCTCCACGCAACCCACGCGCCGCCGGAAAGTGAGACGACACCACCCACACCAAAAGGTGCAGACGGTGCCAACTAGCAAGACCTTCCAAAAGCTCGAAGCCAAAGAAGGTCGTCTTGCCGTTCGAATCAGCCCACGAAGAAGTGACGAGTTGACTCACCTTGCCGTCCGCTGTTGCCATAATCGCTGGAGAATTGACTGTCACCACCACCATCAAAATCTTCAGAAGACGACCAGGATCAAAACCCAAGTGTTTATTAATCAGATCCGACGAGTTTAATAGCGCATCGAAGTGATCCAAGTTCACGTTTGGGTAGTTGTGCGAAGTTGAACGAGGGAGAGGTCGTGAAGAGACACATGTTTAGTGATTTTTGTTTTACTGATATACTGGTTTGTCACGTGTTTTTTTTTTCTTTTTATTATTATTATTGTTTTGGCAAATTACAATGGCCACCCTTAACAATAATAATAATAATAACACAATACAATCAAAAATACCAAAGTTTGATGGAAAAACCAATTTTGAGTATTGAAGGGTCCAAATGCAACTATTGTTTGAATACCAGGAGCTGTGGACTGTTGTTTCTGAGGGTATTGTTAGGCTAGCAGATGCTGTAACAACCAGGAAGGATCTGAAGGCGAGGTTTTTCATTAACCAGTCGCTAGATCCCGTGATTTTTGAGAAAATCGCATATACAACATCAGCAAAACGGGCGTGGGATGTTCTGATGAACATATACAAAGGAGTAGAAAAGGTGAAGAAAGTCCGCTTGCAGACCATGCGGAGGCAGTTGGAGCTTCTCCAGATGAAGAAAACAGAGAAGGTGGCAGATTACTTCTCACGGACATTGGCACTTGTTAATCAGATGAAGTCCAATGGTGAGACAATTTCAGATGTTCAGATCATGGAGAAGATTCTCCGAACACTGATCGAGAAGTTTGAGTACAAGGTGATTGCCATCGAGGAGTCAATGATCTCGAGGAGATGACGTTGGATGAGTTGATGGGCTCCCTCCAAGCCCATGAACAACGTCTGGATGAGAAGTCTGTGACCGAGGTGGAGGAAGCTTTGCAGATCCAGTTGAGTCTTAAAAAAGACAAAGATGAGACCCAGAAGAATTCTGAGGCAAGCCAGAAGGGTCAGAACTCGTAAAATTAGAGGGGAAGTGCTTTCAGATCTAGCCAGGGGAAAGGCGGAGGAGGCAATAACACTAATTAGAAGAGTAAATCTCAGATTCAGTGTTTCAGATGCAAAAGATATGGCCACTACAAGAATGAGTGCAAATCCAATGGGAGAAATTTCCAGGCAAATGTTGCAGAAGATGGAGACTATTCAGAAACATTACTGCTAGCGTGTAATGTAGCGGTGGATGATGCCAAGTACAAATGGTTTCTGGATACAGGCTGCAGCAACCACATGTGTGGTAGGAAGGAGATGTTCTCAGAATTGGATGAGACCTTTACTTCGAAAATGAAGTTTGGGAACAACTCAAAGGTGCCAGTGATGGGGAAGGGTAAAATCTCCATCTCTCTGAAGGACGGATCCAAGAATACCATCTCAGAGGTACTGTTTGTCCCGAGTCTACAACAAAATATGTTAAGTGTGGGGCAACTTTTAGAGAAGGGGTATGATATGCGGATCTACAGAGAAGTATGCACCATCAACGATGAACAGAAGGGTCTGATAGCAAAGGTAAATATGTCATCAAATCGTTTATTTCCGCTACATATTAACAGTGACATTTTACCATGCTTTAGTTCTGTAATCAGAGATGGGAGTTGGTTATGACATATGCGGTTTGCCTATGTGAACTTCCAGAGTTTGAAGCTACTTTCTTCAAGGAAGATGGTTTCAGGATTACCTGTCATTGATCCTCTTGATAGGGTATGCGAGACATGTGTTGTGGGAAAGAAGCACAGAGACCCATTTCCTATAAAGAAGACGTGGAGAGCCAGTTGGCCCTTGGAGCTAGTGCACTCAGACCTATACTCCGTGGAAACTTCGTCGAATGGGGGATATAGATATTTTATTACCTTTATCGATGACTTTAGCAGGAAGGCTTGGGTGTATTTCTTGCAGCAGAAGTCAGATGCTTGTGATGCCTTCAAGAGATTTAAGGCATTGGTGGAGAATCAGAGTGAAAGGTCTATCAAGACTCTGAGAACAGATCGGGGGACAGAATATGTTGTCTATGATGGTTTCTTGCAAAAACATGGCATCAATCATTAGTTGACAGCGAGATATACTCCTCAGTAGAATGGTGTAGCAGAGAGGAAGAATAGAACAGTCATGGACATAGTCAGGTGTATGTTACACTTGAAGAAACTGCCCAAAGGTTTTTAGGGTGATGCAGTTGCATGTGCGTTCTATCTATTGAATAGATGTCCCACCAGTAGTGTTCTCGGAAAGACTCCTCAAGAAGCCTGGACTCAACTCAAACCCAGCATTGAACACTTACGAGTGTTTGGGGTATTGCTTATGCTCATGTACCTGATGTTTTGAGAAAGAAGCTTGATGATAAGGCAGAGAAGTGCATTTTCATCGGCTACAGTCAGGTAACGAAGGGTTATAAACTTTATAATCCAGTGACCGAAAAGGTGATTGTCAGCAGGGACATTACCTTCGATGAGCAGGGATGCTGGGATTGGTCTTGCAGTAAGGGGAGCTCTTCATACATTGATGTTGACCTGGATGAGATTGATGGTCATCCTAGAGATGATCCGGTTCCGACCCTAGTGGCTCCACCGTCCCCGGTGAACCCACATCCAGTAGAATCTTCTTGTCGTCCACAACGTGAACGGGTGTTATCAGCTCGTTTGCAGGATTGTGTTCTTAATAGTGACGACGATCCAACAGATGAAGAGTTGGTGAACTTTGCATTGTTTGCAGATTGTGATCTTATCACATATGAAGATGCTGCTCGTAATGATTGCTGGTTGAAAGCAATGGAAGAGGAGATTGGTGCGATTGAAAAGAATAACATATGGGAGCTTACTGATTTGCTAGGTGGAAAACAGCCCATTGGTGTTAAATGGGTGTACAAGACAAAATACAAGCCGAATGGTGAGATGGAACGCTACAAAGCACGTCTGGTTGCAAAAGGTTACAAGCAAAAGCTAGGGATCGATCATTTCGAGGTGTTTGCTCCTGTTGCCAGACTTGACACTGTTCGCTTGATTGTGTCTCTTGCTGCACAGAATCGCTGAAAAATCTTCCAGATGGATGTGAAATCCGCATTTTTGAATGGGGAAATAGGGGAGGAAGTCTACATATAGCAACCTACGGGGTATGTAAAGAAGGGGCAAGAAAGTAAGGTCTACAAGCTGAAGAAGGCCTTATATGGGTTGAAACAAGCACCCAGGGCGTGGTATACACGCATTGACACGTATTTTATCCAGCATGAGTTCCAGAGATGTCCTTATGAGCACACTTTGTATATCAAATCCAACTCCCATGGAGATATTCTTATTGTGTGCCTATATGTTGATGATTTGATCATTACCGGCAATAACCCTAAGATGATTGCAGAGTTCAAGAGTGCAATGACTGGTCATTTTGAGATGACAGATTTGGGGTTGATGTCCTATTTCCTCGGCATTGAGGTGACTCAAACAGATGATGGCATCTTTGTGTGTCAGAAGAAGTATGCTGGTGATTTGCTGAAAAAGTTCAAGATGGAGGGATGTAAGCCGATGCTGACTCCAGTTGAAGAAAGGTTGAAATTAGAGAAGGATGGGTCTGGTGAGCTAGTTGATTCTACCATCTTTTGGAGGCTAGTAGGAAGTCTGAGATACTTAACTTCTACTAGGCCTGATATTTCTTATGGAGTTGGGCTTATTAGCAGGTTCATGGATTCTCCGAGGCAATCTCACTTGCAGGCTGGCAAACGTATCTTGTGATATGTGAAAGGTACACTGGGTGATGGTATCTTTTACTCTTCCGCTAACAAAGTCGAGCTTGTTGGATATACAGATAGTGATTGGGCAGGTGATATGGAGGGGAGGAAAAGCACCTCTGGATTTGCGTTCCATCTTGGTTCTGGAGTATGTTCTTGGTCATCGAAGAAGCAACAAGTGGTTGCTCTATCGACAACAGAAGCTGAGTACATTGCAGCTGCTGGTGGTGCTACACAGGCTGTGTGGCTACGTCGTATGCTTTCTGAGTTGAAGCATCAGCATAATGCTCCCACGGTGATCTACTGCGACAACAAGTCCACCATTTCTCTGACCAAGAATCCAGTCTACCATGGTAGAAGTAAGCACATTGACATCAAGTTTCACTTCATACGGGACTTGGTGAAAGACAAGGAGATCGTGATCGAGTACTGCCGTTCAGAGGAACAGGTTGCAGACATCTTCACGAAGCCGCTCAAAGTTGACACTTTTCAGAAGCTTAAGAAGTCTTTGGGCATGATGAGTTATGAAGGACTTGGTTTAAGGGGAGCTATGTAGGATTAAACCAAGTTATTATTTTTATTATTATCTTTAGATATTAGGTTGGATTTATCCTTTAGATAATTCCTATTTATCATTTGTTATGATTATCAGATAGTTAGGATTAACATAGTTTTTATTTGATTGTTATTATCTGTTAGAGGTTTGATGTTATCATGTTACCTCATCCCAGCTACTATAAATAGTTGACCTTAGTTCATTGTTATTCATCAATTCAATAAACAGTTCTTCAGTAAATTCTTTTATGTGTGTGTGAGATTTTACAGACTTTCGTAGACTTTCATTTTAAAAGACTTTTATAGACTTTTATAGACTTTTAAATATAATGTATACTTTGTTTTAGCAAAATTATTTATATATATCATGTTAATAAAATTATTTTTTCAAATGAATAAAAAAAATAAAAAAACCATCATTAATTAAACTTGACAAAAGAATTCATGTTTATATATGTGATTTTAAAATTTTTATTTTTATTTTAACTATATTTTAGATTATAAAGACATTATACTCCTTTTTTTTTTTTTTTAATAATTAGTCAAAATATTATAAATTTTCTTTTAGAATAAATGTAGCAAACTGACAATAATATTAACGTTTACATGTCTCTACGAAAGTATGATAATGAGTATAAAAAATTCATTCAAGTTACTAATGAAACATAAAAACCGCACATAATTGTTGAATAAGACCCATGCCTAAAAGTGAGTAGTTTGATATTGATCATAATTACATGGAGTCACGCTCATATGTGACTTTGATTATGGCATATTGACATAGTTAAATAGTAGATTTTATCTTTTATTATTTTTATTTTACATAAATGAAGTTCATTTGATTTGTTTATGTGTTGTTTGGTGGCTTTGAAAATATATGTGAAAAAATATGAAATCTCTTGTTCTTAATTGCATAGCTGATGAAGAATTGTTTTATATTATTTTTTGTTTAATTTTTTTTTTTTTGGTTATAGATCGTTAATGTTTATATATTTTTAATAATATTTATTCATTTTAAAGTTATTCGTTTTATTTTATTTATAAAATTTGTTAAGGATAAAGTGTGCTTCGTCTAAAGTGAAATTCGTTATATTTAAAAAAAAAAAAAAATAAAAAAAAAAAAAAAGTCATTCAAAGTCTTTGGCAGAAATGGAAGACAAATTGTGAGATTTATTATAACTAAAAGTCATTAAAAGTCATTGATATTTTAAAGTCGTTAAAAGTTATTGAGATTTTGAATACCTCATAATTTTCATAGATTGTTAAAAAATCTTGATTCAATATCAAATGACTTTTAAAGACTTTTTAAAAGTCTATAAAAGTCAGTACTGAATACCCCATAACTTTCATAGAATCCTTAAGAATCTACATTGAATACGCTTAAACTTTTCAATTTCATAAAAGTCATTAAAAGTCTTAATTGAATACACCCTCCTAAAAAGAAAGCTATCACTTCAGCTTGAAGTTGTACTACAGAGGTTGCATTGGAGATAAATTTGTTAACAAAGTGATATCCATCCTACGTGGTATTTAATTTTTTCACGACCCACGTTACTATTGGAGACTGTTTTAGATCTGCTTTTCTCGTCCATGGTCTCACCAATCTGTACGTCTTCTTAATATATATATATATATATTTTCCGATTTTAAAGTCTCAAATCCATTCCTGTCGAATATGATTCGTTTGATTTTTTTTTTTTAGGGAAAATTGCACAAACTTACCCTAACGTTTCCCATTATGGCATAATATTCAACTAATGCCTTTAATTGCACAAACAACCCCTCATTTTAGTCAACTTTAGTTAAAAATAGTCATTGACCATGATTTTTTTTTTTAAGCCGAAAATTACCCTTGCACTTTATTACAAAAAAATCTTAATTGCCCTTTATTTAAAACATTATCTACTTTAAATTATTATAATATAAAAAATAAATACTAAACATAATCCTTTTTAAATAAAAAAAAAATCAAAAATAATATATTAAAAACAAAACAATTTAAGAAAACGTTATTTTGAGAAAATACAATTTAATAATATATTAAAAAAAACGTTATTTTGAGAAAATATAATTTAAAATTATACAAGTCCAATATGAATAGTGGTAATGTGCTACATATTTTTAAAATTTAAAACATTTTTTTTTATTTAAAAAGGATTATGTTTAGTATATATTTTTAAAATTTTTGAACCAAAATATAATGCTTAATTTATATTGAGTCAAATTATTTTGTCTTATAGAGATGAACATTGAACAAATTTTCGGTGCTACTGTATTTTATTATGACAAATGATTATATTTTTATTTCAAACTCTTGATGATTTTATTTATATTTGTGTTTAGAATACTAAACATAATCTTTTTTAAATAAAAAAATTTAAAAATAATATAATAAAAACAAAAAAAATTCAAAAATATGTAACACATTACCACTATTTATATTGGACTTGCATAATTTTAAATTATATTTTCTCAAAATAACGTTTTTTTTTATTTTTTTTTTAATATATTATTAAATTGTATATTCTCAAAATAACGTTTTCTTAAATTGTTTTGTTTTTAATATATTATTTTTGAATTTTTTTTTATTAAAAAAGGATTATATTTAGTATTTATTTTTTATATTATAATAATTTAAAGTAGATAATGTTTTAAATAAAGGGCAATTAAGATTTTTTTTGTAATAAAGTGCAGGGGCAATTTTGGGCTTTCAAAAAAAAATCATGGTCAATGGTTATTTTTAACTAAAGTTGACTAACATGAGGGGTTGTTTGTGCAATTAAAGTCATTAGTTGAATATTATGCCATAATGGAAAACGTTAGGGTAAGTGTATGCAATTTTCCCTTTTTTTTATTGAAAAATTCGACATTCGAGCTTATGTTTCTGTTTGAAATAATTACAATTGTTGAAAAAATATTTACACAGCATTTTGTTTTGTTTTTGGATGATAAAAAAAAAAAATCTGATTTTCTGTATCTATTTTTTCTCTTGTAAAAAAAGTCAACGGTGATCAGTTGAGCTGTGACGAAACGAAGGTAACAGCTGAGTAATTTTGCTTAGCTGCCTTCTTTTTATTTATTTATTTATTTTTTCTAGTCCGTACTAAACTCTAAAGTCACATTTGACGGAAAAAGAGACCCCAAAATCTAGAGCAGATCGTCAAAGCGGGTCTCATGAAATAATTCACGGGCCTTGAAAAAGTTTTATCTCAAAATATATTTTTCGGACAAAAAAAAAAAAAAGAAACGCATCAGAAGGGTTTCATTTTCATTTGATTCTTATGTGATTTTATTCTGGTAAGAGTTTCCAATGATTTCGTCTTTTGTTTCGCTACTCGATCTGTTTACTTTGTCGGTTTCTCACAAATTACTACTTTTATGGCATGTCGATTGTATTTTTTTTGTTTTGTTTATCAGACAATTGAGTGACAGTATATGGAAAGTTCTTGTATCTGGGTATAATTTTTTTTTAATTTTTTTTAATTTTTAATTTTTTATATATATAAAAATTATGTGTAGCTAAAAAAGTTATATGTTTGTTCATGCCATTTTTTAGCTGTTCAAAAAATGAGCTTATTGATGTAAAATAAATCGAAAGAGTTCCTGATAGGGTTTGATTAATACTCTAATGATCTGTATCATTCTGCTGCTTTTTCTCAATTTCGAGAAGAAGATTTTTTTTTTTGGTTAATATTTGCAATTAGTGAATTATAAGAGGTGTAGCATAATTGCGGTTTTGAGTGCTCTGATTGTTTAATCTTCTTTCAAAAAGATTTTTGAGTTCAGTTGAGATCGTGATTGAGTCTTTTCATTTCTTTCTCTTCTGGGGGTTTTGAAACTGAGGTTATTTTGTGAATCACCATTTGTTACTTTATTTCTTTTGGGTTGGTTGTTTCAGTTTTACATCTTAAATTTTGTTTAGTTTAAGTCTTTTATAAGTGGGAATCAGGGTCAAAGGCATTTCGTTGTTTTGATCTTTACTTTCATGTAATTTTTGCTTAGGAATGTTGAGCTGGTTTATATTCTCTATGTTGAGCTTCTGCTGTCTCCCTTCATTTTTCATGCTAAGTGTTAAAGCCGGACTTTTGGTTTCAGTTTATGTTGAGGCAGCTAGTTGCATTTTGTATGTTTGAAGTGTTTGTATGGTCACTGATGGGATTGGTTGATTGTTATATCATCTGTTGCAGGCATGTAAAGGAAGGAGTATCAACTAAGGTGGTTCGATCAAAATGGAGTCTTGCAATTGCATTGAACCACAATGGCCAGCCGGTGAATTGTTGATGAAGTATCAATATATTTCTGATTTCTTCATCGCACTTGCTTATTTCTCCATTCCTCTGGAGCTGATCTACTTTGTTAAGAAATCTGCAGTGTTTCCATATAGATGGGTCCTTGTGCAATTCGGTGCTTTTATAGTTCTTTGTGGGGCAACACATCTTATTAACCTGTGGACTTTTGGCATGTATTCAAGAACTGTGGCAATAGTAATGACCACATCAAAGGTTTTGACTGCCGTGGTATCATGTGCAACTGCTCTGATGCTTGTACACATTATTCCTGATCTATTGAGTGTTAAAACTAGAGAACTGTTTTTGAAAAACAAGGCTGCAGAGCTTGATAGAGAAATGGGCCTGATTCGTACACAGGAAGAAACGGGTCGACATGTGAGGATGTTGACGCATGAGATTAGAAGCACTCTTGATAGGCATACCATACTAAAGACCACACTTATTGAATTGGGCAGAACTTTGGCACTGGAAGAGTGTGCCTTGTGGATGCCAACACGAACTGGTTTAGAGCTTCAACTTTCATACACTCTTCGTCAGCAGAATCCTGTTGGATATACTGTACCCATCCAGCTTCCTGTGATCAATCAAGTATTCTGTAGCAACCGTGCTATGAAAATATCACCAAATTGTCCAGTAGCAAGGCTAAGACCCCTCCAAGGAAAATACATGCCTGGGGAGGTGGTTGCTGTTCGTGTCCCACTGCTGCATCTCTCAAATTTTCAAATCAATGACTGGCCAGAGCTTTCAACAAAACGCTATGCTTTGATGGTTTTGATGCTTCCCTCAGATAGTGCAAGGCAGTGGCATGTCCATGAACTGGAGCTTGTAGAAGTCGTAGCCGATCAGGTTGGACACTTAATCTTATTATATGATCTGTATATTGACAAGGTTTCAAAATGCTTGAGGCAATGCGAGACGGTTTTGTCCTCAAAAGGCGAGGCGAGGCGATCGCCTCAATTCGAAAAAGAAAAATATTGCAAAAAAAGAGAATAAAAACTAAAATTGAAAATAATCCATAATATTTTATAAATAGTCCACAATCAACATTACTAATATAAACATCCCAAAAAAAAGTGTATGAGCTTAGTGTTGGAGTGAAACAACACTAAGCTCATGGAGAAGTTGAGGTGTTGTCGACAGAAAGTTATAGTTACTGTTATAAAGTATATAAACAATATTTTAGGGTCTTAAAAAAGGTTAAAGTCATTTGTCCAAAAGAAGAACTTTAAAACTTTGCTTTGGCCGCCTAACACCCACTCGGCCATGTCACGTGATTGAGGCATTGAGGTGGCCCCCAACCCAAAGGAGGGTTGAGGCGGCCGAGTCAAAGCTCCTTGGCCATTGAGGCGGCTGCCTCAACTGAGTTTTGAAACATTGATCGTAATATAATATTGATTTTATTCTACTTCTAGTTTACATTAAACTGAACTTGTCTCACTTTCATCTCAATTATATCAGCTTTTACATGTATATTTATTAACTAATTACATTTGACAAAAGGATTCTTTCAAGATTCCATTGTCATAAAGCAAACTCTATTGTGAAAAATTGCTCAAGATCTGCATCATCTCCACAGTGAACTTCATAAAAGGCCTGCATGATCTCCACATGAATGCCAGATCTTATTAAGTAGTGGATTAAAGTGTGCATTAAAATTGAGCCCCCAAAAGAGCTAAATTTTACCAATTGAGCGCATGCACATGTGCACACACCCCTCCCCATCCCCACCGAAAAATGAAAAATAACATACCATACCTGAGTATGGATTTGAATCCAGATTTCAGACACTGAGTTGGCTTTTATCTGGTTTGGACACTTCGGGCCAGGCAGGTTTGGATCTCGCCAAGACCAAATTCTTCTTTCATCCATAAATCATAAGATAAAGGAGTTGCCCATTGCAACTACGGATAGCAGAAAAATCTGGTCCCGCCTGAATCTGGCGAGGCCAGGTTGAAAGTTAGGAGCTAGGACTGTATCTAAACCTTTGCTCTTTGGAGCTGCTTTTGTGGTTGCACTTGCTAATGGGCACTTGATACTGGATAAGGGAAAATTTCCCCTTTTCCTGGTTTGCTGTCTGTCTGTGTGAATAAATTGAGTGTTTTTAGTCGCCTTTCATTTTGCAAATAAATGGAGTTCTGATAGTGGTATATGATGCTATTTAAAAAACTTACCTGTAGAGCTTCATGGTTGATTCAGGTGGCAGTCGCTCTTTCACATGCTGCAATCCTGGAGGAGTCAATGAGGGCAAGGGATCTTCTTATGGAGCAGAATATTGCACTTGACCTGGCCAGGAGAGAAGCAGAAACAGCTATTCGTGCTCGCAATGATTTTTTGGCTGTTATGAACCATGAGATGAGGACTCCAATGCATGCAATTATTGCCCTTTCTTCTTTACTTCAGGAAACTGAGCTGACACCTGAACAGCGACTTATGGTTGAGACAATTTTGAAGAGTAGCAATCTCTTAGCTACTCTAGTAAATGATGTATTAGATCTGTCAAGACTTGAAGATGGTAGCCTTCAACTTGAACTTGGAACTTATAATCTTCATGCTGTATTTAGGGAGGTAGGTTGATACGTGATTGCGACTTTACCCTTTAGATTGCCTTGTGGACTTTAGGAAGCATGTAATACTTTAACACAATAGATAGATGTTTGTTGCTGCAATAAATAATATGCCTTTCTCATTACAGGTCCTTAACCTGATCAAGCCTATTGCATCTGTCAAGAAGTTAATGATCACATTGAATTTGGCTCCTGATCTGCCAGAGTATGCAGTTGGTGACGAAAAACGCCTAATGCAAACTCTCTTAAATGTTGTTGGTAATGCTGTGAAGTTCTCAAAAGAGGGCACCGTTTCAGTCACAGCATTTGTTGCTAAATCAGAATCTTTAAGAGATTCTAGAGCTCCTGACTTTTTTCCAGTGCCAAGTGAGAATCATTTTTATTTGCGTGTACAGGTCGGTTCTGTCAATGCTCAATTGGAATTCTTCTCTATTACGATGCTAAATTTCTTGGGAGTTTATAGTGTGAATAATTTTCTCTCGGTGTAGGTTAAAGATTCAGGAGCAGGCATTAACCCCCAAGATATTCCCAAGTTATTTACAAAATTTGCACAAAATCAAACATTAGCGACCAGAAATTCTGGTGGCAGTGGACTTGGCCTTGCAATTTGTAAGAGGTATTAAATTGTTGATTTCTTACCACATTCAGCTTTCATTTTTTCTGATAGGCAGTAAACCTGCTTATATAGACTTCTCTGCTGATCATTTGGGTTAATAGTTTATAACTTTATACAGTTTTGGATTTGGTTTTATTTAAGGGTTTTTTTTATAATATCATTTGTTAAAAAGTATGCATCTGCAATGTTTCCACCTTTGATCATGTGAATAGGTTCGTAAATCTTATGGAGGGGCATATTTGGCTTGAAAGTGAAGGTCTTGGCAAAGGTTGTACTGCTATC
Organism: Acer yangbiense; assembly: GCA_008009225.1. Taxonomy (NCBI): domain Eukaryota; kingdom Viridiplantae; phylum Streptophyta; class Magnoliopsida; order Sapindales; family Sapindaceae; genus Acer; species Acer yangbiense. Next base: position 7,967,289 of record CM017771.1, read on the forward strand.
TTCATTGTAAAACTTGGGATCCCAGAGCACTCAAATGAATCTAAGCTCGCTTTTGGGCAAAAAATGTCGGGACATGGGCAGACCAATTTTCCAGGGCTCAAAGTTCTTGTCATGGATGATAATGGGTCAGTAACAGCTTTCCTTATTTTTATATATTTAGTTTCAGTCCTATGCTATTTTATGCTACCAATGCAACACACAAACTGTAATTATCTTAGCTTCCCTGATTAGAATATGGTATAAAACCTGATAAATTCTTGATGTCATTTAAGACTGAGTTAATAATTTAAAATCAATAAGTGTCTTCCTGCCTTAGATCATTGAGGATGAACATCTAAATTTAAGCTACTCGGAATAGTAAACTTAGTAACTGCACCTAAAATGCCGAAGAGAAAAGTTAGATCTCAGAAATTTTGAATTGAAATTACATTAGAGTTGTGACCCTCTGATTGGATGTTCAAAAACTATATGAATTCTATCATTCTATGACATTACACAGTGTTTTTAAATAGAAATGGCATCATGAGTTTTCTCCTTTTCCTTGCAATTGTTGTAGATCGGATTAGAACTTTGCTCTTTCTCTTAGATGCATGGGCTCTGGATTCTCTCAGCTGTTGAAGTTCTTCTTAATCTTTTGTATGCGCTTTTATTGCCTGAGTTTAGAACTTCACAATCAATATAAGTTTCCTGCCCCAAAAATGTTTATCAATATAGCCCCCCCAACCTCATTTGGTCTTGCAGGATTTGGCATTGAATAGAGCTGAGAATTTCTCAAATGATAATCTCATGCTTTGATGGATTATCATGACATAGCATTTAGCTTTTGACTATTGAATCTAGATTGAAGATCGTTGTGAAATATAATTATCTTTTTATATTTGTTATATATTTATGTCCATGGATTGATATAATATATTTATGTTGTACTGAAGTTACACAAAATGTAGTTTAATGCACTACAGTTTGTTTTGTGTTACATTACTGAATACTGAATCCACTTTTTAAAAACAGTGTTAGCAGGTCGGTAACAAAAGGGCTTCTGGTGCACCTGGGATGTGATGTAATGACGGTGAGCTCAAGTGAAGAGTGCTTGCGTGTTATTTCGCAAGAACACCAGGTGGTCTTTATGGATGTGTGCATGCCTGGTATAGATGGTTATGACATTGCTGTCCATATACATGAAAAATTTACAAGGCGTCATGAAAGACCATTAATAGTAGCTCTAACTGGAAATACTGACAAAATGACAAAGGAGAATTTCATGAAGGTTGGGATGGATGGTGTTATATTGAAACCTGTTTCACTCGAGAAAATGAGAAGCGTTTTATTAGATCTTTTGGAGCACCGGATTCTCTTTGAGGCTATGTAGGATGTATCTGAAGGCCTTCTCTAGAGGTCGTTTAGTTTTTATGTAAATACAAATACACAGAATATCGAGGCATTGCTACGGAGATGGAGTGTCAGCAAAAATAACGAAGGTACGCCACTGAACAACTTGTTACCAAAACCCAGGTAGAAAAATAGTTTAAGACTTGTAAAGTTTCTGCCAATGGTTTTTGTTTCTTATTTTATATATGAAATGATTAAATTCTTCGCAAGAATTTGCGAGCGAGGACCCGAACCCACGGAGAGAGTTGTGGGAGTAAAAGATTATGATTTTAAGTGATTGTAAGCTTCCCACCAAAGGAAGAAGAATATGTGATTTGGTTACAGTTTAATAGATGAGACGCTATATTTCCACCCAACGGAGTGCTGCTTTTTTTAATGTGGTTGATTAATCTGGTTTTTTATTTATTTTTATTTTATAGTTTTTTTTTTCCTTTCATTTTTTTCTTTTTCTTTTAATGAGTCTTAATACTGTATTGGTTTATGATATGGTGGTATTAAATGCATCCATTTTTTTAATTAAATAAAAAAAAATCCTTAATTGAAAACTACTCATTTAAATAGCATAATCGCATCATGAATATAATTCCAAAATTCATCTTGACAACGTGATTTTTCTAAAATAATCACTTTTTCTTTGGTTGCTGAGAAATAGTTTCTTTTTTATTTCAGAAGAAAAAAAAAGAACAGAAAACTGCCGCACTTGAATTTACAATGAACTTTCTATGTTTATATCTCATTTATAATGTGTGTATGATTTTTCTAAGTGTGCTAAAAACCAAGATACAATGAAAGTTTTGCACATTGAAATATTAAATATCAAGTTTTAATTAAGTTTTTGGTTCCTTAAGGAGTTTTTTTCTGGTAGGCATACAACGATGAGCATACTTATAGTAAATCATCACTTTTTACCATGTAAACATTATTTGACCCAGTTATATTATTTACCATGCAATTGGGGAGGGAAAACGTCCCCAATTGTCAACTTAATTTTTCAAGCTTTTCTGATGCTTTTTTGATTTCCTTGTGGAGTGTTGTCTTGCTCTATTCTTTTGTTGTTGTGTGTACCGTGTTGCTCTCTGCTGCAGTTTACAGTTAAAAAAATAAAAAATAATCGATGTTGGTGATTATCAATTTTTTTTGTTTTTTTTGTTTATAATAATGGCTAATAATGAACAAAAGGATGATGAACAATAATGATTTCTAGGTGCAGGTGTTTTTTTTTATTCTTTTTCAGAGAAAGGGTAAAATTGGTAGAACAATATTTGTTAACTTTGGGTTAATTTTGAGACAGGTGTCATTATTTGAGGTGGGGGGTAATTCTTACCTCCAGTTAAGGTGGGTGAACAAAAATGAACTCAATTATATTACCTTTTTCGGTAAAAAGTGATGAGGTGGATAAGTGTGCTATAAGTATGCTCACAGTTGTGTGTTTACTAGAAAAAATTTCATTCGTCGAGGAATTTTTTTATTTTTTATTTTTTATTTTTTAAATTAGCTTCATACATGACAATCATTAGATAAACAAAATAAGTGCTATGTTGATACTACTCGAGACTTTTTAGTATTTTAGACTTTAAAATGATGTGGTAATGTCAATTTTATTGAGGACTTGCTCATTGCTAGTGCAACAGTAGTGATCTTTTGGACATTTTATCAAACACGTTGCAGACAACTGTTCACAACAAGTAATGATTAACAACATTAAAACACAATCAAGCCACTAACAAACAAACCACAACACAAACAATTTACGTACTTTACGAGAATAACAAAATACAAGAGATTATCTCTATGGCTCTTCCCTTTAAGTCTCCATCTTTCTACTCACAAGCTCTTTGATGCTCTCTATACCCCTTAGTAAAAGCATTCTTAATAACACATTTATATATTAAGATATTTTTCACTAATTACAACAAAATCATTACAAAACCAAAAGTTACAAAACAGTCCCAAAAAACCACACATGATTTCTTTGAGACATACATCAACACTAATGATATACACATCCAATTTTAAGCTAGACGGCGGTCCAAAAATTGTGTTCCAATTTGTGTCTAACCAATCAAACTGGGATATGTGTCTACATTTAATTATTATTTTTTTAACTTCTTTTATAAATGTAGACACATATCCAATTTAGTTGGTTAGATACAAATTGAGACCATTTTTAGACAGCTAATTTGAATCCTTTAAAGCTGCACACATTTAGCTATATATCCGGACATAAGTTGTTCTGGTGCACATATTTAGCAACCAAATTCATATCTTATTACTATTCTATGTATGATATAAAAGTATCTAATTAAAGAGAAATCTGATAATAATTAAGTGTTTTTTTTTTTTTTTTCCACCACAGATCGAATTACAACAAAAGTTGTCAAGAGATTTTATATATGTCAAACTTTTTTTCTTGTTTCACTTGAATGAGAGACAAAAATCTTGAAAGGCTGTGAAATGAAGTGGAAAGAGGTAAAGGTAATCAGATAGACGATTGTTTAGGTGAGTAATTATCACGTAAAAAGTAGGGATTTAAAGTAAAAGAAAGTACAAAAAAAAAAAAAAAAAAAAAAAAAGTACTGGACCCATTTCCTTTGTTAATTACAAACTTAAACTTCTTTATCACATTTGGTCTTTAATATCACCATCAACTAGTCTAGCTACTACAAATGGATGATCTACTTTGTGTACCTTTTCTCTGTATTGGTGATGAGGGTTCGAATCTCACTGTACTTATAAATAATTATTATAAAAAGACATCTCTCTAATTGTGAGAGTAATCATTCGGATCGTGCTCCTAATGGCAAGTAGGGCCAATCTCTCGACCCTCTCCATATATGAACCTATAGTAGGAGGAACCATCTTATATGTATATAAATAATGATTCATCATGAATGAATTATGAATTGGTAGTTTTTGGAGAAGGAGAAATTAATGCGCAATAGTATTTCAAAAAAAAAAAAAAAAAATTTTAATGTGCAATAAATAGATAAATGCAGAAGATGCACTAAATCATCATCTAATTAATGCGATACATTTGATCTAATCATATTTCAATACGCAACCGACTTAAAACTCAAAAGATTTAGAATTTTAAATAAAGTGAAGACATAATCTACTCTATCTTGGATCAAATGCATTGCATTAGCTAGAGGCGATGATATCTGGTGTGAATATGGATTAGATCTGATTAGATTGCAAAATGTAACGTCAAATGACTACTTAAAACTCATAATAGATTTGAAATTTTAAATAAAGTGAAGACTCAATCTACTCTATCTTAGCTCAAATGCATTGCATTAGAGGCCGATGATATTTGGTGTGGATAAAAGATTAGATCTAGTCAAATTTCAAAACGTAACGTCAAATAAACGACTTAAAACTTATAATAGAATTATAATTTTGAATAAAGTGAAGAACACAATATAGTACTTTATCAAATGCTTTGCATTAGAGGCCGATGTATCTGGTTTGATTACGGGTTAGATCTAATAAGATAAAACGTGACGTTAACCGTAACTGTGAACCGACTTACAAAGACTATATAGTAATTAATGGGTAAAGAAATAGTTAGAAGCTAGGGTAGACAGAGTATATATATATATATAGTAGTCATGAAGTAAAATATATCACTAGAAAGAAGAAAGAAAGGGCTTGCAAGAAACGTTTGTCTAAGAATCTTGAAAAGAGAAAGTGAAAAATCAGCCAAAGAGAAGGGGCTTTGAATCCTTTTTTTATATAAACCATCCTTGTATCACCATACTTGTAGTGATGATCACAAGGAGATCGAATCAGGCCAACCAGTAACACCACAGCTAGTAGCTCTACTCGCGAAGAGAGAGAGAGAGAGAGAGAGAGAGAGAGATCATCAGCAAGGCACTACTCGTGAAACCCGCCGGAAAAATATTATATCTAGCTAGTAATATGGCGCCGGTTGGATTGCCTCCTGGTTTTAGGTTCCATCCAACAGACGAAGAGCTTGTGAATTACTATCTCAAGAGAAAAATTAATGGCCAAGAGATCGAACTTGACATTATTCCTGAAGTTGATCTCTACAAATGTGAGCCTTGGGAGTTGGCAGGTTCTTTTTCTTTTTCTTCTTCTTCTCAATTCTTGAATTTCATCAAAGTGTTATAATTTCTATATATAATTAGTTTACAGCATCACACACAACTTACACATGGTGTTTTATATGACATTCCATTTTAGTATTTTAATTTACAGATTTCGCAATGTAATTAAATCCGAAGCGGGGGTTTGATTTGTGTAATGAAACCGTTTCTTGAACTGTTATAATAAATTCGGGGTTTAGGACAGAGAGGAAATGGTTTTCGAAAATTAAAATGTACCATTTTTTTTAGGGATATAAGAAGAAAAAAAAAACTGCTAAGAAAATAAATACATTTCTATGTTGCTACATTCTTGAACTCATTTTTAAAATCGTAGTGAAAAACAATTTTTCATCATACAATGCAAAATCTCCAACCAAACATTTTGTTTTCAAAATTGATTACTTGTTTTTCTTTAGAAAAAAAAGAATTGTATTTGAATTTTATGTCAAAACACCCATCTACTCTTACAGTCAACGATTACGGCTCATTTTTCGTTACAATCTCTCGATTCTTTGGAGGTGTAATCTTCAATTAAATTTTGAGTGCGATTATAATTTATAATTGAAAATGTGTAATCTTTTTGCTCTACAATGCGTATTGTAGAGAAGTCATTTTTGCCAAGTAGAGACCCGGAGTGGTATTTTTTTGGACCCCGAGATCGGAAGTACCCGAACGGATTCAGAACGAACCGAGCAACCCGAGCAGGATACTGGAAGTCTACCGGGAAAGACCGGAGGGTTTCGTACCAAAACCGGGCTATTGGCATGAAGAAAACGTTGGTTTATTACCGAGGCCGAGCTCCTCAAGGAATAAGAACGGATTGGGTCATGCATGAATATCGCCTTGATGACAAAGAATGTGAAGATACCTCCGGAATTCAGGTGGTTGGTACATTATAAAGTTTTAACATATTTGCTAATTGCTTGATTGATTATTTAGATATTGAATCATATATCATCTTCATTTTTTTTTATATTTTTTTTTCAATAATTTTCTGTATGTTATATTGAGAACCTGAAAATTGAAATAGTCATATGAAGATTATTATTATAAAATCAGAACGTGAAAAATAAGAAAGTGCATGACGTGCATGGAAAGTAATTGCATTATAATTAGTATTAATTCTTCATTTTGTTTTTATGTTTAATATTATTTTATCGTATTATGAATTTATGATCAAGAATGAGATGCAAATGGCTGACACATATTCGTTGCTTGAACACAAGTCCTTGTTTGGCTTTCTTCACTTTGTTTTTTTCACTAATGAGACAAAAGTTGTATCCTTCACCACCATACATATATATTAATATTTGCATACTTTATCTTTTTTCACATTCTCTTATCTATATATATATATAGTTAGATTCTACATATCATGACTAAGACTAACCAAATCATTTTTTATTCTACATTTTTATAATATATGCTTAAACAAAAGCACTTCTCTCTCTCTCTCTCTCAATCACTTTCTTCTTGTAAGAATGTGTCGGCTACTTTTTTGCTTTATTCCACAACACCCAAACAAGCCATAGTATAATATCTATCCATTTTCTATGTTAATAGTATGCACCGACTCCAAAATCTTCTATGTTAACATTTGTTTTAGTAATTACCTCAAAATCGATTAATTTTAGAACTTATTAGAATCGGTTTAAAGATTTCAATTGTCGTAAATGATCATAATCCCTCTTTCAGGATTCCTATGCATTGTGTCGAGTGTTCAAGAAAAATGGGATATGCTCGGACATAGATCAAGATCAAGGAGGAGGAGGAGGAGGAGGAGGAGGGCAGTGCAGTAATTTGACATTGATGGAGAGCTCACAAGGTGTAATTAGTAGTATGAATAGTGAGTATGATCAAGCCATGTCCATGTCCCCTGATGTTCCCACCATCACATCATCACCATCATGTAGCATGGTGGATCATCATCAAGATAATCAAGATCAAGATCAAGAAAAGGATGATTCATGGATGCAGTTCATCACTGACCATGATCCATGGTGCTCCTCCAACACAGAAGATCATCAACTTTCTCACCATTCTCACCATGTCCCTTTTACAAGCTGATGATGATGATAGATGATTAAAACAAAATCAAAATTTTAAAGAATAAAAAATTTAAGAAAATGGTGCTGGTTGGTTATGGATTATGATTCCCAATCAATAACATAATTTTATAAAATATAAATAAGAAGATCAACTTGGTTGTAAAATTTGTTGATTAATTCTTCCATATTGTTATCATTATTATTATTATTTTCTCTAATTGGATGGATGGAGTTATTTTTGTGATGTAGGGTTTGGTTGGGCCAATTTATGAAAATGGGTTTGTGGATTATTTTTTTTAAATTTTTTTTAATTTTTTTTTTGTTTTGACATCTTTTGGGTGGTGGTGGTGATTATGGTGTTTTCAATTACTTTGTGGAAATAATAAAAGACAATAGTGTTATTGTTGTTGTTTTCTTCTATAATTTCTTGTGTTCCTTTTGAATTGCCAAATGTGAAAATAAAAAATGCAAGTATGTGTTGACTTATAAATTTTAAAAAATTATTAAGCCAAAATACATCTCTCGACGGATCCCGACAAACCTTTATCGACCTATCTTGGTGTCATAAAAAAAGACTTACTGGACTTTTTTTTGGGCCTAATGGGCCGAAGAAACAACGGCCCAAAAGGTTAGCCAGAGAAGAAAGAAATATGGAGAAATAGATAAGGTTATTTTGGTAAAATTAACAGAGAATATTTCTTGTTCGGACAAGCCATCGATCTCTACAAATTACAAGTCACCACCAAAAACCAACCCATCTCTCTCTGTTGAATACTTGAATTGATGCAAAACCACAGCAAATACTCATAGGGTTTAATACTGTACCGTTTTAATCGTTCTTCTTCTTCTTCGATTATGTCTTTTCAAGGGAAGAAACTCATCAACAGCCCCAATGGTTCGCATTTCTCGTCTTTGATTCTAATAATTTTTCTTTTTCTTTTTTCTATTTTTTTTTTTGCTTCTGTTTGGTCGCCGCGAAAATGGACAAATTGCGTAGAAATTTTGTTCTCATTTTTTGACAGTTGCTTGCTTGCTCGAATTTTTCTAATTTATTGAAATGTTGATTATTGTGACCTAGAATTTTATTGATTGTATCTGGATATGTACGCAATTTAATGTTTTTCTTGTTTGGTTTCTGTGAATGTGAAAAGGTTATATAACAGTGAAACTACACTCGGTAGTCGGTACCTTCACATTGTCAGTTTTTTCCCGTCATTTTCAAAAGTCTGAGGCATTTTCAGTTCGCGTTAAAATAGAATTTAACTTTAATGGTTGACTCTTTCTATTGAAACTTAAGATTGTTTGAATAGTTGGCCCATTTGAGTAGAATTTTCCATTTATATGCCATATCGGATAATTTACATCGTTATAAATAATACCATAAATGCACTTATAATTTGATCATAATTAATAAAATATGAATTTTATGTGAAAGATAATGTAAAATTGTAACATTAACTGAAAATTACATGGATGCGGACTTCCCACTCAAATTTGTGGTTTTTTTTTAGAATTACTTTGATCTATAGCCAGTGATGAATCAACCCCTTTCAAGGTTATGGTCTTGAAGTGTTGGATTCTGTAGATTGGTTACGGATCAGGTTGCATTGCAACGACCGGTAAAGTATGTTTTAGATGAATGTCAATCAAAACATTAAAGAAAGTAAAAATAAATAACTTCCATTGTTACTTGTTCAGAATTTAGGAATCAAAATTTAGTGTTGGCTATTTTGAGGAAAATATTGGGGTCTGTCGTTTTGTATAATCTTTCACGGTCCAGTCTTCCTTTATTTTGTTCTGTGGAAGAATAAATGAGAAATTTATGTTATCTTGTGGGTGCAGGACCCTTTGACACAATTAAAGAGATAATTTATAGTGTAAATTGCTTATAAAAATAGAATTGAGTGGAAGTGGGAGTATTGCTTGTTATTTGATGAAAAAGAAAGAAAAGTTGAGGTATCTTTTTCTTTGGTGGTTGCAGATGTGGTGACTGAGTTCATTGAGGGTCTTGTGGAAACTTATCCTGGTTTTCAATACTTAGATGGCTTTCCTGAGGTAATTAAACTTTCTGTTTATACACCAATGAATTAGCCCATCTACAGCAGAGCCAAAAAGAATGGTAGGGGTTTGGTGGTGGGGTTGGTTTATGTTCATGGAATGTCTTATTGTGTGACCTTTTCCTTTTTGTGGTAATTATAGGTGAAGGTTGTGTTACGTGCTGATGTTTCAAGTGCAACATATGACAAGGTTGCCGTTATATCAGGTCTGAGAACTGCGTAGTTTAACCTACCTGTTTTAGCATTTGTGAATTGTTCTCTTTCTATGCATGGTTGAGTTATCCTAAATTTTTTATAGTTTTGTGTATATCGATTACCATTTTTGTTATACTCTTATGATTTTATCCATTAATGATAAATAGTTATGAGTTCTACTCTTATTGGGATGATAGTCTTGCTCTTTTGCTGATAGGGATACGTGGCTTCACGCCAAGTTGGGTGTTGCGGGAACCTTTTATTGATATTACTTCTTTGATACAGGAGGTGGAAGTGGGCATGAGCCTGCTCCTGCTGGATTTGTGGGAGAAGGGATGCTGACAGCTGCAATTTGTGGAGATGTTTTTGCCTCTCCACCAGTTGATTCAATTTTGGCAGTATGTTTTATTGCTCTTTATTCTGTTTTTATACTTGGCTAGTATTTTGCCAAATAAATTCCTCTATTGGCTGACTGGTCTGTTGCAATTCAACTTTAGGGCATCCGAGCTGTAACCGGTTCTATGGGATGTCTTCTTATTGTCACGGTACTATTATTTCAAATTAAATCAAGTGACAACTCAGCCACTAATCATTCTGTTGAAATTTGAATTGTATAATGTTTTTCTTTTGAGCTTTTTGATTGTTTTGTGGTGAGAATAGATGTTAGCTGTAAAATTATGGCCAGGATGAGAATTTGTTTAGCTTTTGTTTTTCAGCTTATAATGTTGTATTTTGGATGTTTGCAGAACTATACTGGTGATCGACTGAATTTTGGTTTGGCTGCTGAGCAAGCAAAATCTGAAGGTTATAAAGTAGAGGTATTTGTTTTTCTTCTCAGAATCTATAGCTAAGCCTAATGAGAAACTTAATTAACGAATACTATTCTTCAATTTGCAGATCGTTATTGTAGGAGATGATTGTGCATTACCTCCACCTCGAGGCATAACTGGACGGAGAGGTTTGGCGGGGACTATTCTTGTTCACAAGGTTCTCTCTCTTTCTTTCAGACACGCACTAAGGGGATTGTTTTGTTCATTCACAGACGCACACTCTAGGCGTTCTCTCTCTCTCTCTCTCTCTCTGTGTGTGTCTGTCTTTCTCAGTTTTCATCTCCCCTCCATTTTATTTTTCCTCAGAACAATTTTAAAATAATCTTCTCTGCTTCCTTCGTCAATGAATTTATCACTATGAATTGTTTTAATTGCCATTTACTGTTTCCTTTTCAAGCATGTGTAAATTGTTTGGTGAAAAATATTATGATTCTTCTGCTGGTTTATGCATGCGGAATAGAAGTATTTTGGGTAGAAAACAATATTTATTAGCCTCAAATAGAAATGACAAGAACAGGCTAAATTGTATTAGAACATGGTTTTTGGCTAGATGTATATTCATCTTATTTAACTTTGTTTATGTATTTCTTTTATTTTTAGTTCTTGGCTAGATTTATAATGTGTAATGGCTTAGTGAATCTGATGAAAAACTGAATCAATCAATAGTTGTTCCATATTATTTTTACTCTAGTTTTTAATCTATAACCTTTGCAAAAGACAGGTTGCTGGAGCTGCTGCTGCTGCTTGCCTTTCTCTTGCTGATGTTGCTGCAGAAGCAAAACGTGCATCTGAATTGGTTGGAACAATGGGTGTTGCATTATCAGTTTGCACACTGCCTGGGCAGGTTACATCAGATCGTTTGGGCCCAGGCAAGATGGAACTTGGTCTTGGAATTGTGAGTTGTTTTCAACATGTCAACTTATTTTTGATATATGTGCTTAGGAAATTTACTACTGTTATTTTAGTTTCTGTAATTCGTCTGGAATCATCTGAAGTTCGTATATCTCTTCAATATGTTGAGTTATATTTCTGAGTTGATTTTGATTATATCCACATTTACATTGGTTTAAAAGATACATTTATTTTCAGCATGGGGAACCTGGTGCAGCTGTGGTGGATCTTCAGCATGTAGATGTGGTTGTTTCTCATGTTCTTAACCAGATATTGTCGCCGGTATGCCCATTACTTAAGGAGATACCTTCTTTATACATGATAACATTAAGTTTGTTGATAGAACAGAATAACTAAAAATAAAATATTTTAAAAATATGCTTACAGTTGCCAAACTTCAAAGGAAGGCTTGGGAAAATTTGATGTCAACCTATATGGGTCTACTTTTGCAGTGACTTATATTTTGTCTTCATGCATATGACGTAACTTCACATGTCTGTTTCTATGGAACGTTTCTTCTCACAACTACTTAATTTATGTTCTATTATTCTTATTCGTTAATCTTTGCAGGAAACTAATTATGTTCCAATTACACGAGGTAGTAGAGTGGTGCTCATGATCAACGGGTAGGTATTTGAATTTTTTTTTTTTTTTTTTTTTTGATCTTTCAGTAAAGATGCATTCTTATATGTAGATGAGGAAGTTTGAAGTTTACATCCTAGCTAAGATGGTCAGCTGATATCTACATTGAGTCAAACCAATTTCATTAATAATCAATTTTTGTAACAGCATAAACAGCAATGTGAACCATAAAGTTGCCATTGAATCTCAATGTATAAAGATCTTCAACGACATAAATAGCTAATGTGTTTTTTACCCATTTTTCCACTGGTTGTAATTTCTTAAAATAGCCTTCACCGCCTAAAGCAAGAAGAGAATTCGAGACTGCAAATGGTATTTCTTTGTCAGATAAGTGGTATGTAGATTGTGCTAATTTAAACACCCCATTAGGGATAGAGAGATGTACCTTTTAAAAAACCTGCTCTCACCAATTTGACGTCAGAGGTTTGCAAAGGAGCAATGATAAACCCAAGAATCTATTCAATCAACTTGGGGCAAAGGAATTCATATATGTTGCTAATCCCAGATCTAATAAACTCAGCAAAGCCTTAAGCTTGATTTTCAAGGGGAATAATTTACCCAAAACACAAAGTGTTAAAAATACTGAATCAAAAGATCTTGTTTGAAGTGATACATTGATAATTGACATGCTTACTCCCAATAAATAAATATTGTTCACCAATGAGAAAGTTTCCTTGAGCCACACCCTACAAAAGGAATTAAGTTTGGACTTTAAAATAAAATTAGAAAATCTATACCGTTCGAAGTCTTTGGAGAGTTCTTAACATTGACTTGGGGCTTGATTGTCTGCATCAATCTACACTGAGTTGATTGTTTAATGACTTGCCATTTAACACAGAAGAGTGATATAGGAGCATTCATTTATCTGAATTAAGGTATTTATTTATGGTGTATATGGTTTAGTATGCCTGTAAAAGATCAATTCATGATTTTTCATGGTGCTATGTCTTCCTTTTGAGTATGATTCTAAATCTACTTTGTTACAGGTTTAGATCATTGATAAGACTTTTTTCCTTACATTCCTAACTCATCAAGGCAACTCTTGTTTCTGAGTAACATTTTGCTATTGTTTTATTCCTTAAACTGCAGCCTGGGTGCCACCCCTGCAATGGAACTGATGATTGCGGCAGGAAAAGCAGTCCCAAAGTTGCAGTTAGAACATGGGCTGGCAGTTGATAGAGTATATACAGGATCTTTTATGACTTCACTTGACATGGCAGGTTTGTTTTGCCTCCTATCGTGTTGTGCTTAGTTACAAACATTATGAATCTCATAGCTTTTTTCTTTCCAGGATTTTCAATTTCCATCATGAAGGCAGATCAAGCAATTTTGCATCGTCTTGATGCTGCAACTAAGGCTCCTTATTGGCCTGTTGGTGTTGATGGTCTGTCATGTCTTAGAATTTCTCTTTTTTTCTGCCCCTTAATTCACTTATGTTAAAAAGATTGTCATTTATGATTATATGAAGCTTCCCCAAAAACATAATTGCCACCTTTGAGCAATAGTGAATGTCCTGTATAATTCCATATGAAGTAGTAAAAAATAAAGCTCTATTGTGATTTTATTTTTATTGGGCTAAGGAGTGTCTTTACTTGCAGGTAACCGTCCACCTGCCAAGATCCCTGTTCCATTGCCACCATCTCGTTTGACAAAGAGTGAAGAGGTGAGTTCCTAGAAATTGCCCGTTGCTATCAAATGGTTCATCAGGAATAGGTGATAGCAAATTTTGAGTGAAATGGCCCTACAATGAGCTGAAAACCAATATTGACGGCAAATTACTGTTGGTTTCTGTAATGTCTTAGTTGTCACTTATGAAGGGAGAAAATTACTTTTTGTTTTAATATAGTATCATAACAGAGCTAACAGTCCATGTTTGATATTGATTTAGTCATTGAGTCGGCCACCACAGCTAAATCAACAAGGCCGTATCCTCGAGGTGGCTATTGAAGCAGCTGCAAATGCAATAATGGATCTCACGGAAAGTTTAAATGAATGGGACAGCAAAGTAGGCGATGGCGATTGTGGATCAACCGTGAGTCCAATCCCTTAACTCTATTCATCTTTGATTTACATCTTGGTGCTTAAGATCATACATCCCATTCCAATATATTCGTTTTTGCAGATGTGTAGAGGTGCAGTAGCAGTTCTAGAGGACATGAAAAAGCAGTAAGTTTTGATTTCATCTATTTTAGATTCTTTTATCACTTTACAGGGGAGGGGAAATCATCTTCTTCTGGGGTAGACGTTTGGCAAATCTTTGACAAAATCCCACATCATCTTTTTCCTATTATTTGTTTTGATCATTATCTATGCAGTATAGGTTTGTAGTTCTGAAAATGTGACATCTGAATAGTAGTAGCCTAGAATCTCTTAGTTTATCGTGGTCATTCTCTTACCTAAGTAGTTTGGAAAATTGTTTATTCAAGATGTTTAAAGCAGAAAAATTCATTGCAAGATTCACCCTGCCAAACGCAAGAGTCACGCCTGTCATGTAGTGGACTGCCTTTCTTTTAAAGAAAAGCCACAGGATAGGGTTCACAAATTTATATATATTTTTTGAATTATTTACTTGAATACGACAATTTCCTACTTATAATCATTTGTTTTAAAATTCACTGTTGATGCTTTATGTACATTTAGAATATTCCATTATAGAAGTCATGAAAAATGATGTCAATGCTTGACATTTTCTTTACAGAGCTAGAAATTTCCGGTGGGGGCAATAATAATGAGACAAAAACTTTAACCATAACAAGGAATATAATATATTTGTAGTGTTTCATTTGATACATTTACAATTGTTCTTGATATGTTTGAAAATGTTATATAATATGATTGTAATTACGCTTGTCTTCTTTTGTATATACAATCAAATGCATTAATATGCTATTTAACTTTGCAATCGATTCTTCAAAATCTCAATTGTTAAAAATTCTATCTCAGTTTTTGGTGATATTGACTCTACTAGTCATTAGGTATATATTGTTTTTAAAGTCTTGTTTATTTTTCATTATCATCATTTTTTATTTGAAACATCATCAATTCTTTTTAATTCTGAAAACTCAATGATATAATATGCTGAAATTAACAAACACAAAAAATAAAACTTAAAAAACCAATATATACATATATAAGTAAAAATGTAAAATAATTTCAAGCCTCTAAACAAAAATTATTTAAGGTTGCTGTTTTTGATTTCACAATATCTTTTAAAGCATTTATGGCAGTAGTTATTATGTGTTCAAAATTTTGGCTATCGCTTAAGGAAAGTTAAAAATATAGCAAAGTTATCATATATAGGTTACTGTTTTTCCTTTCTAAGAGCTAACTAATGTTAACACCAAATTTAAAGGATAAAGATACATTAAACTTTAGTTTTAACTGCTATTAGGCATGTTAAAACTAATGCTATTATTTCAACTTTAAAGCTTTGTTTGAGGGATGGGGTGGGGATAGCTGGGTAGGTGTCCAACGTGGCCATGGAAATAGTGGCACCACCCCATTTGGAAATTTCCAGATTTCTTAAGCAGGAGTATGATTTTTTTCATATTTGAATCAGAGAGTATCTTATTTAATATATTTTGGGCTAACTTCACTTCCAAGATTAATTCATAACGTTCTGCCTCATTCATGTGAAGAGTATGTGAGTATGAACTATTGACCTGAGTCTGAAAGGTTCCTCTAATTGATATGGGTTCAGTAGGTACCAAAATGCATATTTGATACTATTACTGAGGTTAGCATGGTTTATTTAGAAGATCAAAGTACTATGGTTGTAAGCTGAATGTGAGCAATGGGTCCTTTTAGTGTTCCTATCAGGGGAAAACATTGATTTATATGAAATTTGCCGTGTGTCCTAGGAGGAAAATGGCAGGGAAAAATGAATTTTACCTTATGTACCAGGTAGATATTGGCATGGAAAAAGAGTGAGAGGACTATTGTTTCACGTTCATGTATGTTATTATAATGCAAAGTCAGCAGAATCTAGATTAAATAGATATTAGATAAATTGGCTTGGAACTGTCCAACAACGGCTAAAACCTGCACCAGTTAGGGAGCGTGTTTTAGATCTAATATTTTTCGTATAACAAAAAGATAAATTCCAATAGGAATGTAGGATGAGTCGATGAGATGGTTGGTAAATGACATTGTTGCACGTAACTTGTTAAAGATATTGCCCTTGATAGAGATGGTAATGAAGATGGATTTCTGTTGTTAAATCCGACTAGTTGTTTGAATTCAGATGTTGCGTTTTTGCTTATAAGATTGTTTTTGGTTGGTTTGCTCCGATAGGTGTTGTGGATTTGCAATTCGTGTTCAGCACTACGGGAATAGCTCAATATTTGCTTATGGCTTTTGGACATTTATTTTATTATATTGGTGATGCAATATGCAGCTCTTGGTTCACAATGATTCTCATTTCAAATTAGTTTCTTTTTTCTTTCTTTTATGGGATTAGTTGATGGAGTGTCCTCTTTTGTTTCCAGTTATCCTTTGGACGATGCAGCAGAAACAGTGAATGAAATTGGAGCATCTGTTAGGAGAGTTATGGGTGGAACAAGTGGAATCTTGTACTTTTCTTTCTTTGTTTACTGATTACATTTTTACATTCATTGTATTATTGCAAGTTCCATTCATGTATACTCTTGATTCATGTATCTCTGTTTCTCTTTTTGAAACAGATACAATATTTTTTTTAAGGCAGCATATGCGCAGCTGAAAGCAAACCCCCAATCTGTTGTCACAGCAAAACAATGTGAGATGATTTTTTTTTTTTTTTTCATGAAATAAATTGTCAGATTATCGGCCTTAGCTTAATAAATCTTTTGATTCAGGGGCCGAAGCACTTGAAGCTTCCATTGCTGCAGTCAGTAAATATGGAGGGGCCAGTGCTGGTTATCGCACAATGTTAGATGCACTTATTCCAGCATCAGCAGCTCTTCAGGAGGTCATCAATTATGATACTATGATAATTTATTTATTTATCTTATGTTATTTGGTTGTAGTTGTTGAAGTATTTATGATGTCCATATTATTTTCCTACAAGCAGAGGCTAAGTGCTGGGGACGATCCTTCCACTGCCTTTGTTGTATCGGCCGAAGCAGCAATTGCTGGAGCTGAATCAACCAAACACATGCAGGCACAGGTATATTGTTATTGAACTTTTAGCCTTTTTTAGGATTTTGGTTACATCAACTAAAACACATGCATGTTGCTAATATGCATTAAGAGTTGTGATGATTTATGTGCTTATAAAAATACTTAGTGAAGTTGGAATAAATTTTTACCAAATCTATAATCATCAGTTCAAATCTTGCAAATGCTGGTTAAAGGAGCTCATTTTGAAAATGAAGAGAGCTTTCATAAAATTTGTAAATGATGGAAATTTTATCCAATTTTTTGATACCATTCGGGTGGCAGGTACCCCCAGGGTGCCTCTCTAGAGTTTTTAGAGTTTTTCCCACAATGGCGGTCTAACCACGGTCTGAACAGGGTACTAACATTTTAACTATCTAGAGGCAGACAGGGACCTTAAGCCAAAAACATCTCATCTTCTGATGTGCAGGATCCTCAACTAGAGGCAAGCACAGAGCATACTGAGATAATTACAGACTGTTACTTATATGAGAGATAGGCAATCGAAGGAAGATGAGGAAATATTTAGCAAGACATAAGAAGTTAAACACACAAGAGGAAATTTTTATTTATATTCTTCAGATCTTGGTTTTTACAAGAGACGGACTCTCCTTATATAGAGGGAGAGATCGGATACAGCCAAACATATTACACAGTAAGGCTAACAAACGTGGCAGCTAACTAGTAAAAGCAAACTAACGCAAACTAGGGCCATCGGCCAAATGTTAACTAAAACAAACAAACAAAGCCTAATAAAGCCAAAAGTGGCTAATACATCCAAGTAGTGTCTAATAAAACAAAGTAGAATAATGAAAGTAAATTATTTCACAGGATAAGAGCACAGTCTTGGAACTCGGGCTGAGTGGAGATTACGGACTGGATAAATTACAGGTGGCATGATTTTCATCATCTGAGTCTTGGGGCTTCACAGATGAAGCAGGGCCAGGCAAAATCAAAGGGGTCCTGAGAGTCAATCATGTAGGAATCTTGAAAAGGGTTCCAGCTTTGAGTGGAGTCTCTAGGGATATCAGGGAGGATGAAAACTTCGTCGGTGGGGACGTAATTAACATCCTGTCATTCATCCTGACTAGATACTACCTCCTCTTCTCCTCATGATCATGCAGATCTTACTCATGTTTTTATGGCATCTCGCACAGACCCTCAACCCTCTACCAGGACCTATGAGTCTCCTGATGAGACTGCCTACACTACTTCAGCTCCCTTTGTCGAAGAACCTCCAGAACATGTTCCTGATCGTCCTACTGCTAAACCAACTAATGGCCCTTGATTTACCCTTGATGACACTTCTCCTGGTTCCTAGAGATAGCGGGTTTCTGAGATGAGCGCATGGCTTGACCTACAACTGGCAAAGTCTGAACAGAACCTTGAAACAATTTTACGTGAGTTCGTCTTTTGTTTTACTGGTTCTCTCAGAGACTGGTACTAGGCTCTTGGCGAATATCGACAACTCCAATTTGTTCGAGTTCCATGGGATATATTTTCAGAGAATTCCTTGGTGATCTTGATCATATCCATAAACAAGCTAGGCAAGAATTCTTTGACATGCGTTGCTGCTCTCTCAAAAGAAAAGACATCATGTTCCATTACAAGCGGATGTCTCAAAGATATCATACCTTTGGTGGAATTCCCTTCCAGATGACCTCCAAGATGAGATACAACGGAAAATAGACTCCTCGGGACGGTCTCTCAATGATACATCCTTAGGAGAACTCCACATGTATGCTCTCAACTCTCTGGATAAACTCTGTGCCATTCAACGATTCTTCTCCAAGATGCTCTCTGAAGGAAAAAACCTACAGTCCTAATGCCGTCAACCTTCTCTTCAGATCAAGTGCAAATCCTTAGCCTCTTGCACCTGTAGAACGAAGAAGAAGAAGAATCATTTCAAACACTTCAAAAACAAGAAAGGTAGCTTTAAAAGATTCAAATTCTTCAGAAAGAAAGCAAAGCGTGGTTGGAACAAATCCCAACGATGCTACATTTGCGGCAAACCCAGACATTATGCAAAGAAATGTCCTAACAAAAAGGCAAAGTCCGCCAGACTAGTTCAGCAGCTAAAAGACATTGCTGATGAAGTTCCGTCCGATGCAGACATTGAATCAATCTTCTCTGAACAGGATCATGCAGATCCCTCCACAACCTTTGTTCTTCAAGAAGATCTTTCTAACTCGGAGTACTCTGGCTCCTCTGACTACAGCTCTATCCCAGAATCCTATCAGGCTACTTAACTCGTTTCTCATTCCGGTCCCCAGGCTCCGGTTCGGATTCTACCTGACAAGTACTTCAAACCTGTTGAGGTCATTGCTTATTTTGACACAGGTTCTCACACCACAATGATGAACCTAAAGGTCCTTCATCCAGAATTTTGGAAATCCCAAGTTAGGCATTTTCGAGCCGCTGATGGCAAAGGTTTTTCCACTAATCTGATTTCCAGAAAAAAGATTGGCATCCAATTTTTCCCATCCTTTACTCTTTGGGTCCAAGTCATCGGCACTCCTCTTCCGGATAAAGACATCTTCATCGGCTGGGATGTTTTCTGCCAAAGTCAATCTCTCCGGATTCTCCCTACTGGCATTCGATACAAAAAGTATTTCAAAGCTTTTTCTGACATTCCGAAGATTTTCCCGCTCTCAGAAATCCAAACCCCTTTTGAACATATTCAACAGAAATTGCTCCTGTTTTGTGCTGACAACCATGCCTCTTTCTCTTATCCTTCTCTTCTGTGGAAAACTCCAGATTTCTTTATCAAGCTTCCCTTTAAGCTTAATGAAGATAATAATCCTACAAAGGCTACCCATTCCGGCATGTCTTCCACAGATCTCAAGCTAGCTAATGAAGAATGCAATGAACTCCTTCGTCAAGGTCTGATTGAACATACCTCATCTCCCTGGGCGTGTCAAGCCTTTTACGTCGAAAAACGTTCAGAATTGCTTAGAGGAAAAAAGAGATTAGTCGTGGATTATAAGCCCCTCAACCTTTTTCTCCGAGATGACAAGTTTTCTGTTCCCAGGCCAAATGTCTTATTCTCTCAGCTTCCAGGAGCCACGATCTTCTCCAAATTTGATCTCAAAGGTGCCTTCTGGCAAAATGGTATTCATCCGGATGAAAGATATAAAACAGCATTCTGTCTTCCCAATGCACAATACCAATGGACTGTTCTCTCTTTTGGTTTAAAAACTGCTCCATCCCTTTTCCAAAAGGCTGTTACTAGAATTTTTCATCCTCTTTTACATTCAGCACTCATCTACATTGATGGCATCCTCCTATTCTCTCCAGATGAGACCTCTCACAATCTTCTTCTCCAACAGTTCCATGACATTGTTCATCTCTATGATATCATGCTATCAGAAAAGAAAAGTATAGTTGGAAGATCTAAAATTGAATTTCTTGGAATGCACATTTCCAACGGCCAATACCATCCTGGTCCTCACTTGGCTGTCCGATTATTAGACTTCCTTGATTCTGATCTCAGTGTGACACAAGTTCAACAATTCCTCGGAATCGTCAACTATGTTAAAGACTTTATTCCTCATGTCAGTCATTACATCTCTGTCCTCTCCACACTACTTAAGAAGCATCCTCCTCCCTGGAATTCCTCCCACACTAAAGCCATCATCAAATTAAAAGAGATCACTCAATCTCCTCCTGCCCTCATCATCCCTTCTTCGGGCCAACTCATCCTCCAGACTGATGCCAGTGATCTTTTCTGGGGAGCCGTTCTCATTGAAGACCGAGACGGTCAAAGGAAATACTGTGGTCATGCCAGTGGCAAATTCAAAGATGCCCAACAGCATTATCACACTGTCTATAAAGAGATTCTTGCTGTCAAATATGGAATCCAAAAGTTGGATTTTTACCTCAGGACAAGAAATTTTATTGTTGAAATGGACAACTCATCTTTCCCAAAGATACTCGATTTTCGCAGTAACATTCCTCCCAATCCTCTTCTTTTGCGACTCAAAGATAGGTTTGCTTGCTATGACTTCACTGTACGTCACGTGAAAGGCCATCATAATATAATTGTTGATATGCTCTCCAGGCCTCCACTCACCCATCTCATTACACCCACAGGTCACTATCCTCTTATCTTCATGACTTCTCTTGCTGGTCCCTCATCATCTCATGCTGGTCCCTCATCATCCTCACCAGCCATACTTGATTACTCATTCCCACCAGAACTCTTGGCCACGTTGCCATCCGATCATCAACCTTCTCTAGATCAGATCTAGTTCGTAATCTCCACTCATCCCGAGTTCCAAGACTGTGCTCTTATCCTGTGAAATAATTTACTTTCATTATTCTACTTTGTTTTATTAGGCACTACTTGGATGTATTAGCCACTTTTGGCTTTATTAGGCTTTGTTTATTTGTTTTAGTTAACATTTGGCCGATGGCCCTAGTTTGCGTTAGTTTACTTTTACTAGTTAGCTGTCACGTTTGTTGGCCTTACTGTGTAATATGTTTGGCTGTATCCAATCTCTCCCTCTATATAAGGAGAGTCTGTCTCTTGTAAAAACCAAGATCTGAAGAATCTAAATAAAAATTTCCTCTAGTGTGTTTAACTTCTCATGTCTTGCTAAATATTTCCTCCTCTTCCTTCGATTGCCTGTCTCTCATATAAGTAACAGTCTGTAATTATCTCAGTATGCTCTGTGCTTGCCTCTAGTTGAGGATCCTGCATATCAGAAGATGAGATGTTTTTGGCTGATGTTTTTGGCTTAAGGTCCCTGTCTGCCTCTAGATAGTTGAAATGTTAGTACCCTGTTTAGGCCGTGGTTAGGCCGCCATTGTGGGGAAAACTCTAGAGAGGCACCCAGGGGGTACCTGCCACCCGAATGGCATCAGAACCAAAAAAAAATGAGAATTATGCAGTTAAGGTATTAACATTATCATCACGTGTGTTTACTTACCCAAAGTTTGGTGAGGTAGCCATATGAATTGTTTTCAATATTACTAAACCTTAAGTTAAATAAAAGTGCTGTAAGAAATTAAGGTTCAGAAATGTTCAATAAACATTTATTGTAGAAAAATGATATTGAAATCGAATAAATACCTCACTG
The DNA here is from genome assembly GCA_008009225.1 of Acer yangbiense. Lineage (NCBI taxonomy): Eukaryota > Viridiplantae > Streptophyta > Magnoliopsida > Sapindales > Sapindaceae > Acer > Acer yangbiense. The sequence continues at coordinate 7,989,667 of CM017771.1, forward strand.
GGTAGTTCTAGAACCTTCAAAGCTATCAAGGCCCCCAAGTAGATGAGTTGATTTGATACTTCGGGTCATAGTACTAGTTCCGTGTGCAAAATTTCTTCTGCAATTGTATGGGTTTTTTTTTTTTTTATGTGATTGATACCTGACACAGGCTGGTCGTTCTACCTACGTTTCTGCGGAGATGCTTGTGTCGATTCCAGACCCAGGTGCCATGGCTGCGGCTGCATGGTACAGAGCAGCAGCCTTAGCTGTCAAGGACAAATGCCAGGCTTTGTAACCTGAATGTGTATGATTCTCCCTGCAATTCCTACCTTTTTTTTTTGCTTCGGCCTCAGATTTAACCCGGTAAATTTTGTTCATGGTACTACACAACTGTCTTAACTAATTAGGCTATCCGCTTATGCATTTTTTTGTGCCTAAAGCTGAGAGAGCGAGTTTTTTTTTTTTTTTTTTTTTGGCCCATACATGTCTTGATATTTCTTAGAAAAATGTAACAATTTAAGATGGATGAACCTTGTTTAGACTTCATAAACATCAAAAGAAGATGGTTGTAACCTCAAATGATTCAGATATCAAACCGTGGGATCACCCTTGCACAATTGCTGCACCATACATTTAATGTCATTGTTTCTCTAAATATTTTTGGTTCTTGTTACCATGTATATTCCGTATAAATAGCTCTGGATTTTGCTTATACACACCACTGAAAATATGATTGCATTCCTTGATGTTTTTCTTTCTTATGAGAAGAGAATTTGAAAGCGAACAAGATTTCTTTATATGGTAATTAATTTATCTGTTCAAATATCTTTTGTTTTTGCCCACTCTCCAGATCATGTTTAAACACAAATTTTTACTGAATTTTATTTCAAGATTGGATAGAGGGAGATTGTCTCTCATTCCTTTGTTTTAATGTCAGAGATTTAGCCATGCAAGATGCTTTTTTTGGACCCAAAAAAAAATGGATTCCTTTATTAATTCTTTTTTTATATAAACAAAATTTATAATTGGAATGTGATGATTTGATAATAAAAATGCTTTTTTTTTTCAATCTTTAAACTATTAAATTTCAATGCAATCTTTATTATTATTTTTTGAAACAATATAGAGAAACACTTATTAAAATGCGTGTAAAAGCACTTCCAACTTCCATTTCAACAAGTAGAAGCAGTTTCATTTTAATAAAACCATGACGCGATTGTTTAGTAGTAGTGAATGACTTGAAATTAAAAAGCATGCAACTATGCAAGCGCCACTTTTTCATCACCCAAGACTCCACTGTCCGTCTCCAAAATTTTGCAGAGCTCTCGCACTCTTCTCAACTCTCCTCCACCAACCAAAACAACAACAACAACCCAACAACAACAACTCCTCCTCCTCCTCCTCCTCCTTCGATTCAGAACACAGCATAGCCAAAACCATCCACAAGCTCTGCGCACAAGACCGCAACGTCGATGAAGCGCTTCGTTTCCTCAACGACCTGCACCTCTTCGGTTACAAACCCAACTCTCTCAATGTCAGCAGCATCATCCACGCTCTCTGCGACGCCAACCGCTTCGCTGAAGCCCACCATCGCTTCCTTTCCTGCATTTCCTCCGGTTGTGTACCCGACGAGCGCACTTGCAATGTAATTATTGCTCGCTTGCTGGGTTCTAAGGACCCAGATAGTACATTGCGTGTTATATCTACATTAAATTATTTTAAGCCTGATTTTGTACCGTCTTTGGTTAATTATAACTGTTTGATGGATCAGTTTTGTGGGTTGTCTCGAGTTAGTGAAGCTCATAGGTTGTTTTTTCATGTATTGAGTAGAGGTCATGCCCCTAGTGTTGTTTCTTATAGTACTTTGATTAATGGGTATTGCAAAATTGGCGAAATCGGCCTTGCGTTCAAGGTGTTCGATGAAATGCACGAGTGGGCTGTGGCGCCAAATTCGCTCACGTATAGTGTCTTGATTCGGGGCGTACTTAGGACGCGCGATGTAGGGCGTGGTAAGGAGTTGATGGGGAAGCTGTGGGAGAGGTTGAGAGAGGAGGGGAAGGATGGGGATAATTCTGCGAGAAGTGCGGCGTTCTCTAATCTTGTTGATTCTTTGTGTAGAGAAGGGTTTTTCAATGAAGTTTTTAGGATCGCGGAGGATATGCCGCAAGGTAAGAGTGTGAATGAGGAGTTTGCTTATGGGCAAATGATTTATGCTCTTTGCAGAGCGGGAATGAACCACGGGGCTTCAAGGGTTGTTTATATAATGAGGAAAAGAGGGTTCACGCCAAGCTTAGTCTCATATAATTCTATTGTACATGGTCTTTGCAAAGAAGGCGGTTGTATGAGAGCGTATCAGCTGCTAGAGGAAGGAATTCAATTTGGTTACTTGCCTTCCGAGTATACTTACAAGGTCCTTGTAGAGGGTCTTTGTCAAGAATCTGACCTCCACAAGGCAAGGGAGGTTCTCCAATTCATGTTGAATAAGAAAGACGCTGATAAGACTAGAATTTACAATATATATTTAAGAGCTCTTTGTCTTATGAATAACCCAACTGAGCTGTTAAATGTACTTGTTTTTATGCTTCAGACACAGTGTCAGCCAGATGTGATAACAATGAATACAGTTATTAACGGGTTTTGCAAGATGGGGAGAATCGTTGAAGCTCTAAAGGTGTTAGATGATATGATGATGGGAAAATTCTGTGCTCCTGATGCCGTGACTTTCACTACTACTATTTTTGGTTTACTGAATGTTGGAAGAGTTCAGGAAGCTCTCAGCTTATTGCATCAAGTAATGACAGAAAGAGGATTTATCCCTGGTGTTGTGACATATAATGCAGTGCTTCGTGGTTTGTTTAGACTCCAGAAAACAAATGAAGCAATGGGGGTCTTCAAGTCCATGAGAAGCAATGGTGTCATTGCTGACAGTAAAACTTATGCTATAGTACTCAGTGGATTATGTGAGTCGAACCTATTAGAAAAGGCAAAGAGGTTTTGGGATGATGTTATTTGGCCCTCGAATACTCATGATGATTATGTTTATGCTGCGATGGTCAAAGGGCTTTGTCGCTCTAGGAAAATAAATGAGGCTTGTCATTTTTTATATGAACTGGTAGATTCTGGGGTCACACCAAATATTGTGAGCTATAATATTGTGATTGACAGTGCTTGCAAGTTACGCATGAAGAGAGAGGCTTATCAAATTCTGGGAGAACTTAAAAAGAATGGGTTAGAACCAGATGCTGTAACTTGGAGGATTCTCGACAAGTTGCATGGCAATGTGAGGAAATGATGCTGTTTTAAGATTCCAGCATGGCAATCTGAAAAAGACTAGGCCCCGTTGAATCTGCATAGTTCCATGAATCGATTTTATACCATTCAGCTCTATCCAGAGCACTCTACGAGAGATGAACCTGGGTGGCAAAATGCATACTGATGTTGCAAATCTGAACCAGAGAGACCATGTCAAGGGGAAAAAAACAAAAACAGAATGCCCTATTCGGGAAGATCCACGTCTCGATAAAGATTGATCTCACGATTTGTCATGAGTAGTTTCCATGTTGCATATAATAGCCGATGGCATCACAATGCTTGTGCAACAAAGCTGATTGGAAATACAGTAGGAAACGTTTCATCGGAGGCACAAAGTCCCTTGGTGCAGGTAAACGAGATTATACTTGTTCTAGTTAAGTGTTACCCAGACAGACTTGCAATACATCCCACAATGCAATAAAGAATTGAGGATTTCTTGCTTTTTCCATTGAAAAAATTCTACACAGTTTTGAGATAGAGATTCATATTAGATTAATAGTATATCTGATCGATCTTTGCTCTGTACACTAATGAGTAATAAAAGGTTTCTTTACTTTTTTATTTTGTTTTGCATAAAATTCAGCTGGTTTTTACTTAGTTAACAGCTTTTAGATTATATTCTTTTCTACATTTTTCTTTGCAATCATAGTCTCCAGAAATTGCACAGAGGTTAAATTACTTCATATCACAAATACAAGCGAAATTTAAATTGTGCAGACTGTATACACTAATATTTAAGTAAAATAATATTAAGTGGTTTTGGTTTTACGATTCTATCCTCGTTTTAACAAACCATTTAACTTTTAGGACACTTTGTTTTTATATTTTAATATATTTTCATTTTTTAACAGATATTTATTTTCATTTTTTAATATATTTTCACTTTTTAACAGATATTTGTTTTTATACAAAAAAGTATTTGTTTTCATATACAATTATTTATTAATTTAAATATTTTATTTAAAATGAAAATAAAAAATCCCCAATTTCCTAAACAACTCAAACCCTAACCCTAACTAACCTAACCCTAAATTGCCTCAGGCCGCCTCCCTAGGATTTGACCGGAGGCCTCCTCCTTGCCTCCGACGGGAGGAGGCTGGCCAATCTCCTCTCGATTGAAGGGAGGCCGTGACCTCCCATTAAAATGAATGTGAGGCAGTCGCAGCCTCCTCCCTTCAATCGAGATGAGGTCGGCCAGCCTCCTCCGGTCAAATCCAAGAGAGGCGGCAGCCGCCTCCTCGCCTCTTCCTCCAATGTCAATTTAAGGTTAGGGTTTAATAAAATTATGATTTTTTTTTTTTAGGGTTTGGGTTTGAGTTGTTTATGAAATTGGGGATTTTTTTTTTGTTTATGAGTATTTTTGGTAATAGATTAATTAAATAAGGTTAATTTTGGAAACAACTATCAATGTATTAATTATGAAAGACAAATTTCTTAAATTTTTATATAAGACATATACATCTTATATTAAGATTTAAGTTGGAAAAACAAACAAATCTATTTATCTTAATATAATTTATAAGAGATAATAAGTTTTATATTAAAAAATAATAATAATAAATAAATAAATAAATAAATAAGCCCTTAGTCTCGCGACTACACAAGTAAGTATTTTTTTTTAAGAATTCGGACCGATATTACAATATTCAAACTCATTACATAGAAAAATCTAGCAGCATCAGGCGAAACCAAAAATTTTTTTATGGGTGAGCTATGGACAATTTCATATAGATAAAAATTTAAACTAAAAAAAAAAAAAAAAAAAAATCATTTTTATTGCGAATCTTGACAACATGAGAGAATTTTCATTAATTAAAATTAAAAAAATACACATAGTCAGGGGACATAATGAACATTACCCTCAAATACATATTCTATTACATATCTTAAAATTTCCCATTTTATTTTTGAGTTATTAAAGGGTTAAAATTTCCAATTTGATTTTTCACTTGGTTAAAGGAAATCCAATGGGCTTGAATGAGTTTAATGCATAAATTTTATGTTATTAGACTGTTATTAAGATAAGGAAAAACATAGTAAGTTAAGTTAAAATTAGAATTGGACTGGGGTGTACTTAGAACTGAATGGGATGTATATAGTACTATTGAAAAAACTTAATTTTTTTATGAGTTGCGATATTTACGCCCCTAAAAAACTGTATGTACATCCCTTTTATATAAACACCCCATTCAATTTTTTTAAAAGCTTATATCTTGTAATCACACCCCACACATTACCAATTATGTCCTTACTTTTAATTTTGAAAAAAAAACTATATTATAAATAAATAAATAATAAATAATTAAAATGAAAAAAAAAAAAAAATTTGAGAAGCCACACCAATATTTGGGAGGAGACTGGCTTTCTCCTCTCTTTTGATGGAGGAGGCTGTAGATCTAAGATGGTGGAGGGCAGGAGGTAGCCCTATTCATGTTGGAATCATAAATAAAATTATACACGACTATAGATCTATCTTCTTCATCCTTTCGAGATTTCTCAAGTATACAAAGCAAGTTTTTGTTTTTTCTTTATTAATTTTATTTTATTCCCTTTACAAAACAAAATAATTTTTATTTTATTCCTCTTTAAATTTAGTTTAGAATGTGTAAAAAAAAAAAAAAGTTATAATATGTTTTGCTTAAAATATTAATAATTTAGTTTAAGGATAATGTTGAAATTTTGAAGGTTTACAAATTTGGGGTGTACATACCATTTTTTAGGGGTGTAAATATCGTCACTATTTTTTTATACAAAAAAAACTAGGTGGGCTGTAGCCCACCCTAGCCAGGCCCAATTCCGCCCCTGCATCAAACAGTTGAAGAAAAAAGAGATCAACCAGAGATTTGAAAATTTACGGCCATGTTAAATAATTGAATCACCAAACTACCCCCGTCTTTTCTTAAAACGAAAAGGACCATGATTTTTTTTTTTTTTACATTTTAATACCATTAGTCCACCATATAACAACTCTAAGCTGCATTGTGCTATTTGGTTATAAATAAAGGGAAACAAATGAAAAGGAATGCATGGACACTACCAAGCAGCGTCCAAAAGCTCCACCTCCAAGTGTGATTTCACAATAAAAAACCACACAATAATAATAAATAAATAAATAAATAAATAAAAAACCCAGATAAGTTCAATAAATAAACATATAAATAGAATCACATTACAGTGAAAAAATAATGGTTATAGGGCTCATTTGGTACACCGTATTGTATTGTATTACACTGTATTATCATTAATACAAACCTGTGTTTGGTGATGTACTGTATTATATCGTATTAAATTATTCCTATGACTTTATTGAAATTTTTTTATATTAAAAAATATAATATGTTTTTTTAAAAAAAATAGTTAATAATTAATTTTAAATATCCTTACCATGAATAAATCAATAAATATTTTTATGTAAAAAATCAATAAATATTTAGTTTAATTGAATTTCTTTTAATAAATAATATTTATATATATAAAATAAATATTTCCCATATAATTTTGAAATTATAAAAAAAATATTAATAACATAACACATATTTCAACAATATTCCATATTTGTTGAAAAAACAAAAGTGTTTTTTCTAATGCAATACAACATAATACCATCAAATATAATGTATTAGCTAATACGGTGTTTACTGTATTAGGCAATTAAAATGTATTAAAACAATACAATACAATGTTTGTACCAAACACTGTATTACATTATTTTTGTACATTTTAATTACCTAATACAATATAATGTGGCGAAACAAACGGGGCCATAATGACCTAGAGACTTTGGAGGGAGTTCTTCATTGTGTTTGATAGTAGAGTGAGAGCTGTCATTTAAAAGATTGATTTTGGTTGAAATTTAAAAGATTTAAAAATATAATTGTATTCGAATTCAGATTTGTAGTATTCAACCCAAGATTTTTAAATTGAAATATACTCTATGATTTTCATATTGAGATGACTAATATAAAATGGGCAGTGTTAATCGAAATTTTTCATATAAAAAAATATCGTTGATATTTTAAATTATATTAACGATATTTTAACCAAAATTTTTAAAATTTATATCCCGATATTTACTGTATTTTCTTCTCAAAAATCCATTTAATGAATTCATTAGGCAGATTAAAATATAGCTGCCGTTAATTTCTTGATGATCATGATGGATAGTGTAAGAGAAAATGTGGTGCCTTTGATTTCTTGATTATCTACAATTGTAGCGTACAACTGTACAAGGGTATGTTTGTCACGATTTCTAAAAGTTTTGATATGTTTCAATAAATATAGGACTTTTTCGCAAATATTTATTAAAACGTCTTCTATCTTTCTTCACAACAGAAATGGCAGCGACCTCCGTTTTCGCGATGGTTCCAGCTACGATTTCTCACAATAATATTACCAAAATGCCACTACTTTATCACTTGAGCAGCTCTTCTGCTTCTACACGGAGCTCCACTTCTTCATTACATATCAGACGCGGAGGTTGCTTCGTCTCGGCGTGTCTTCCACAGCAGCCTTCTACGCCGCCTCCGCCTCCTCGGCCGAAAACAAGGCTTTACGTGAGCGGTTAGTTCGCTCTCTCTCTCTCTCTCTCTCTTCCTTATAAATTATAATCAAAGTTTTATGATTTTTGGTTTTATTTGTAGAATTTGATGATGAAAATTGAAATAGCGCTTTGCAATCACTACATTGTTGTGTACTTGTGTGTAGACTGTAGAGTTTGTTGTTTATGATTTTCGGCTTTATTTGTAGAATTTGATAATGAAAATAGTGCTTTGCAATTAGGTAGAGTTTGTTGTTTATGAATTTGCTTTTGATATTAATTTCATTAACACGAGAACAAAATAGTCTTGTACTTTAACTGTTACTGTTCAGTGGAGAGGAAGCAATTAGACCCTGTTCAAATAAGAAAATACAAAATGAATTATGAAACCAATTAGCAACAATTGTGTCATGCCTTTCTCAGAAATCTTTTACTTTTCGAATGGAATAGATTGGTGTTGGTTACAGAAGCAGAAAGCTGTATAACTATAGTTCCAACTTTAATGTCACTAACACTAGTTTAAATTCTTCAGTCAAGTTTATATACACCAACAAAAGTATATAAACGGAGGAGGAATACACACAGGAAAAGATGTCCACTTGGAACATATAAATTAAGTTAATTTGAAACAATTGCAAACACTATCAAAGTTAAGATGATAGATACTGTTATCGCTATATGTCGGACATGTTATTAGAGAACATGTCTTAATCAACTTCTGACTTGATCTAGTGCCTACTTTGATCATCAGAGAGAAGGGTAAAGTTTCAAATCCTTAAAAGGACAAATATAATTTTGGATTAAGGCTTTGGATTTAGCAAGGGAAGGAGCAAAGGGTTTCAACCAATATCAGCTTCTTGTTGTTTCTTCCTTGTTCTCACAAATCATTATAGTTTTTTTTTTTTCTTTTTTTTTTTTTCAAGAGGGCAATAAATCTTGACAGTCATAGGTGTGTCTGTCGATATTAAAACTGCAATTTATTTGCGAGGCACTCATTTAGGCACCTCATACCTCTACAGATGTTCTTGCTTAAGCACTGAAGATGTGTGCTATATTTAAGTTACCTCATATAGAGGCATTGAATGCGATTTTTGACCTTGTCTTGCCTGTTCATCTAGACGAACACCAAGCTTGTCCTTTCACTACAGTGCTAAAACTCTTACTCCGATAAGCTTTTCTGATTGAGTGCAGCTCATCTTGGGACCAATGTCTATTTCCCCATTTCTTGCCTAGGTCTTTAACAATGATGTTAATGAGTTTCATCTGGTACTTACTGCAGGGCTCTCTTTCCGAACCACTGAAGAAGGTTTGCGAAATACTTTTCAAGACTTCGGACAGCTTGTAGATGGTGAGAACAGTGAATGTTGGCATGTTACCCTTTGTTCCAAGGACTATTTTGTTAGAATTAATGCTTATTGTTGTTGTTTATTTAGAATAATTATGTTGTTTATTTAGAATAATTATGTGTTTTTAAAAGATTAAATTTCTATCTCACAGTTAATCTGGTGATGGATAAAATTGCAAATAGACCAAGAGGCTTTGCTTTCCTCCGTTATGCAACTGAGGAGGAATCTCAAAAAGCTATTGAAGGAATGCATGGAAAGGTATGTACCGGATAATATTAATGGTGTGAAAGGTGATTGCTAATCCATTCAATTGGAGTGTTAATTGATAGTGTCTGTTGTTATGTTTGTTCTCCCTCTTAGGATTGTTATGTACTGTTGGGTCCATGTTTATTTGATAGAAAGACAAGCCTGATGCCTATGAGAATACTTCTATCTTTGTAAACTACAGTTCTTACAATGACTAGATTGCAAGCTTAAGGCCGCCTTGGCCTTTGGCAGAAATCATTTTCTTTTATTTTGGATGAAACATCGACTATAATATGAGATTGCGCAGGTACACTTCCTGTATAGAATATAGATTAAATAACTGCAGAATTACAAGGAAAATTTATAGTGTTTTGTGGCATTATTTTAATTTCGTGTGGAAACTTTAACTTGTTGAGGCTGTGTGATGTGAAGGATTTGGATAAAAAATAATTACAACTACAAGATCTCATTCCAACAGTATCTATATTAAACCTTTCTTTGGGTCTTGTTGACTTTTCCAGAACTGAAGAACTGATAACTGAAATCTGATGATACATGATTTTCAAGTCAATTCTTTCTTTTCTGAAACTTTAAATCTACTTAGGTTGAGCATGTAAATGGTTGGGTCTCAGGTGGCTGTATAATACTTTCTTATTAATTATTAACGTTTTTTTTTAATATATTTAACAATTCAAATAGTTTACAGTATCAACTGTTTCCTTTCAGTTCTTGGATGGCAGGGTAATATTTGTTGAATTTGCAAAACCGAGAGCAGAACTTCGTCAGGGCCTTAAGCAAAACCCAAGACAAATTTGAAGAACAAGAGATGACAAAATTGTTTCACAAAATACAACTAAGACGGAGCTAATCTCATTAGGTCAGTTCTCCATTGTCTGCTTACAAAAAGCGGGTGAGTCCTGACTCCTGTTAATCCATGCAGTGAGGAATAAGAATGTTTTTTTCGACGTTATTTACGAAAGCTCTAGTCCGACTCTGTGAAATGCTTTCATATACTATTTAAGTTGATGGATGGCTGACTGTTGGGGTCTGCATTTGAAAACATGCAGATTATTCTAATTAGAGAATTTCTATTTGGGATGGAAGCTCCGATGTGGTCGTACCTTTCACTTTGAAGCAGTTAATTCGAATTCCATCAATCTATGATCAGGATCTCCTGCGGAAAATCTGATGATGTTCATGATCATGATCGTGACTACTTGGTTGAGGAAATAAATTATATGTATGTGGAAGATTCGGTTCATCTAGATTGTGTCTTGTGTCAAGGTTCATGACAATAATTCATAATGTTCACTTGTCCATCTTTAGTGCTGAAAATGAAAGACAAAAAGCACATGCAAGTATGTTTTAGAAAGCACTCGAAACATTTAGAAGATCTTGTCTGTCTAAAAATAATGGAAAAACAATTCTCTTTGTTCGTAATCAAATATTAAAATTGAGTTGATGGTATCAAAAGCATATCCTTGATTGAATCAAAATACATTTATCAATAACTTCTTTATATAGACAATACATTTGTTAACAAACCACTGACCTATAAAAAGAACTTGTACTTAAACGAAGTAGCATCTTTGCTACTTCGCAAAAAAGTAAGGAAAAAAAAAAACAAAAATAGAAGGCCTGAACCATATAATTATACAAAGGGAAAAACCAGATGAGAGCTATTATGCTCAAGTTGCAATGCCTGCTCTTTCCCTATATTTCTTCTGGGTAATTCAACTTGCGAAGAACGAAAAAAATATGGTTTATGTTCGATTGATTTCTCGACCATATTAGATTGATTTCTCCTCAAGTGTTATTTGCCATCAATTATGCTAAATCAGTAGAATCGTGATGGCTCAAGAGTCGTGCTATGAGCATACCCGTGCTCGTTGCCTCTCTTGTTCATCTGATGCAAACATGGAGGAGGAGTTCATCTCAATCTCTGCTAAACATCTTTTGTATGGCACGAACCCTTTTGTGCGCTTGCTGGAATTTGTTCTCGCTGAAGAAAATGGTTGTTGTCGACATTGAGAATCAACAGCTGTGTCTGAATTTCTCTCCCTAGTTTCCAGTTCACTAACTGACCCGGTACTTGAACCAGTGCAAGATCTTTCATTAACAATATCCTTCTCTTTCGATCCTTCATTCACACTTGACGACTCTATCAGTGTAACAGCTGGGTTTTGGTCATTTGACATGACATAACTCGAGGGTAGGCCATGATGTGAAGCCAACAATGACAGGGAAGCACTAGAACAAGCTTCTGCAGTGTCGGTCTTCTCTTTCGAGAGCTCCATATTAGCGAAAATGGGGGATCCAGATAGGGAAGTGTTCCAATTACTAGACATCATTCCAAGTGACAAATGTGTGTCCAATTGTTTTGATGGTAATGTCTGAACTACACTTTTATTGTCAGTGTCAACACCTGGTGAACATGGTTTCTGGAAGTCAGTTACCAAAACTGTTCTTCCGAAGAGCTTAATACTCATGCAAGGTTGTACCGAGGTTGCATTTCCATCAACACATACAGTGTCCTTGGACTGAGGTTCACATTTCTGGATAATTCGATAACAAAAGGCGAACCAAAGTGAGAATTCAAACTCATGAAAATGTACAGAAATCAACCAAGCCGAAATTCAAATGAGAGTTTTACCATGGACAGAGAGTCCTCCCAAGTTGAATCGCCTGATAATTGGGTTGGTAACACGGAAGCTTTCTCTTCTTGACAAGATGAGTTGAATGTCACGTATTCATTCTCAGTGGTACAAGAAGTAGGTGAAGAGCATCCGTTTTGCTGATCTGAGACCCCAGATCCCAAACCATCAGACACAAATGCAGATAACACCGAGGTGGGAGATCGGTTGTCAAAATCCAATGCCTTTGGAGATGGTGTCTTATCCGGTTGATTCGAAACTGATGTCCCTTTGAATGAATCAACTGATTTACGCGGATAAGGATGCATTGGTTTTCTCTTAGGTCGAGGAGGAGGTATCTCAATTGGCTTGATAGAGCTCTCAGTGCTACCATTTGATTCCCGGACAACCTGAAACCATTAAGAGAATATCTGTAAATGCAAGAGAATTACTAGCCAGATAAACCCTGCTAAATACATTTGAGCGTAACGGGTTTGTAAATTGATCAAAATTTATATTAAGAATGAAAATTCAACCTTAGAAAAAAACTTTTGAGCATGGCTTCGGATTTGGACAGCAGTTTTCGTGCCTACATGTTCTGCACGAAAATAAGAGTAACTTCACCTGATCGGTTCAAACCACATACTCAAAAGAGTTTCAAGAATTCTTTATATTATTAGCTTACCTTCTATCTGACGCCAGCTACGGCCATACAATTTCAAGGCTTCAAGGAACCTTTGATGCTCTTCTTCTGTCCATTTCTCTCTTTGTTTCGTGATAGTATAGGGTTTCCTGATCTGTTAAAACAAGGGACAACCACTGAGACCATTAACACATAGAACATTGACACTTCTCTAAAAATACCTAAAAAAAGGAATTTGAATTGACAAGTTATGGAAAAAATGAAACCTTGGGCATCTGATCATTCTCAAACGAATACAATTCCTTAAGACGGATCGAACTCTCTGATTTCGAACCACAATCACCAACAGCTGAAGCAGAGTTGCTTGACATTTTTTTGGATCCCAATTACGACCTATATAAATATATATATCGAAAATCGAACAAATTAGATAACAATTTTCCTCCCAAAACTCAAATCAAATCTTCAATTCAGAGAGACACCCACCAAAGCAAAACCAAACTTAATCTAATTTAAGCAAGATCAACATCAACAAAAACACAAATATCTAATAAATCAAACTTCGAACAATAAACACAGTAAAAATAGCACAAATAAAGTGATTTGTATAAACAGTTAAAAGCGTTAACCCTTTAAAAGTATCTGCTTGAAACGAATCTAATCATCTATAGCTTAAATGGAAGAACAATTAATGAAGTCATTTCTTCTTTTTCATTCAACAATTTTTTATCAATATGATACAAAAACATGAATTACCAGTAACTGAAACAGAAATACAAACAACAAATCAGGAAATTTTTGTTTCTACTTACAACAGTGAATTCTACAGTTCCCCTGTTTTTTTCTATAACAAAATTGAAAATCTAAAGTAAATGAAAAAAAAAAAAAAAAATAGTGGTATATAATAAGCAGATCAGGAACTCACCGGCTAAAAACAAATCTTTGTCTTTTGTCTAAGACTAGACTCTTTTGAAGAAGAAGCGAAAAACAGCGACAGAAACCCAGATTCTTTTCTTTTTCTATTTTTTTTTTTTTAACGGAACCAAAGGTTTATTAGTTTCAGATTCGAACCGGGTCTGTTTGGAAGAAAAGAAAATTAGAGAATCGAGGATCGAGAATCGAAAGAGAAGAGTTTTAATGGAGAGAGAGAGAGATAGATACAAGAGAAAATAATTCTTTGGAAACAGAGAGGTTAAAAACAGAGTGGGAGGTGCCACGTCAGACTCGATTTTTATTTTTTAATTAATTAATTTTATTCATGGACAATTCGAGAAGGAGGCGTGGAATCTTGTGGCTGAGAATCGCTGGAAGAGATGACACGCGGCGTGTTGTGGTGATGTCTCGCTCTGTTTCGCACACTCTCGTAGTCTCTTGTTTTTTTTATTTGGTTGTAATTTAGATAAGATATAATTGAAAATTATTGGGTCACGGATGGATAAATTGGCTATTTATTTGGCCCCACATTTTTTATTTTATTTTTGGTGGATCTTAATTAGATATTTTTCTTACATGTTTCACTCACTCGCGCGACTACAATATTTTTTGTGTACTTGAACATTATGTGGTTGTAAGAAAATGAAGTATTAATTAATAATATCTTTTATTTATATATATATATATAGTTATACACACAACTGGAGTGAATATAGGATTTTATGTAATATCTAAAATATGAAATTGTGACGGTAAATCAATGATAATAAAAATTATTAATTGACGATAATTATTTTCACGTGGTCAATAACATATTTTAGCCTTTTAGGATAAAAAAGATAGAATGCAATGGATAACGAATTTTTTTAAATATAAACTTTTTATTTTAACTTATAAACTTAAAAATAGAAATTTGTGTGATAGTTAAAATATGAAATTGATATTTTTAAAAATAAATAATAAAATTGTGAATACAAATTATGATAATAATCACGTGTGTTATAAGATGTTTCAAAGTTCAAAACAGCTAGATCAGGAGAACACGGAATCTTTCCGAAAATTTTTAATACATTTATCCTATAAATTAGGAAAGTTTATATGTTGCTTATTGTCACGTTTTGTAAAACAATATACATATATGACAAATTTAGGAGTTTAAGAAAATAAAATTACTTGAAATCACAATCTGATAAGTGGTTGTCACCTGACTATTTCAACCTCGTTTTTTATTTTCTTTGAAAGAGAGTAGGATATGGTATCTAAACCAATAATAGAAATCAATAAAGTCAAGTGACTGTGAGGCCAACCAAAAGAAAAATCAAGGAAAATATCTGACCTCAAAAAAAATTAAAAAAAATTTAAAAAAATTTAAAAAAAAAAAAAAACAGAGAGACAAAGGCGGGTGGCCAGGTGGCAGAAGTTGTGGTGGTGGTGTTTTGGTCGGGTCCGAAAAGAGGACGAGTGATGAGGTGAGGTGGTCCCCACGAGATTTCCACTGCGCTTTTTGCCACCTCAGCAAGTTTTTTTTCTTCTTTATTATCGTAAAGGCCACTCCTACCATTTCAATTTATATATTAATTTTATTTTATTACTTACAAGTTGGGATCAGCAATGCTTGATACTGTAGTTGATTATATACTAAATTATTTGTAGTCATAGTCATGTATCCATCATAAGCTACCTAACAATTAAAATTTTAATATATATCCTTTTTAAAATTAGTTTTAAATTAAATTTGACAAGAAAAAACTTTTTTTCCTATTTTTTCTTATTTTTTTTATTAATATTTAATATATATTTTGCACAACTCAAATATATTTTGAAGATATTGGAGGTTTGATCCCAAGATCTCATTTACAATGATAACATATTTTGCAAGCTAAGGTAGTGGGATTATATTTCTAAATCTTTTCTTTTTAAAAGAAGCTTAAAAAATTATCTGTATATCACTAATTATTTATATGTGATAATCGATAATGACAACACTAGTGGTTAGACCTGGCACGGTTCCGGTTCGAACCGTGGAACCGAACCGGAACCGGATTTCCGATTCCGGTTCTAAGATTTGAGGAACCGGGCAGTTCGTCCAATTTTTTTTTTTTTTTGTTACCATTGGAGGCCCAATGGCTACCCTTTTTTTTTTTTTTCCTCTTTTCTACCCCCCCTTTCATTTTTCCTCACACCAATTTCTTCTCAATTCTCTCTATTCTCTAATTCTAATTTCTCTCCAACACTCTCAAGTCTCTCAATCTCCAAGTCTCCAACAATTCTCCAAGTTTCCAAGGTTTTTAATATTTATTTCATTTTGTAATTGTTTTATTTGAAATTAATTTTATTTGCAATTTACAATTTATTTTATTTACAATTTATTTTATTTCGAATTTATTTTATTTTCAATTTATTTTATTTGCAATTTGTTTTATTTCCAATATATTTTATTTTCAATTAATTTTATTTCCAATTTATTTTATTTGCAATTAATCTTATTTCCAATTTATTTTATTTCCAATTAGTCAATTACTAAGTTTCCAATTTCATTTTCATTTATTTGCAATTACTAGTTTACTACTTTTGTACTTTACTACATAGTACCTACTATTCTACTAATAGTCTAATACTATTATTCTTCTAAGTTCTAAGTTTCCAATTCTCTCCCAAATTTATTTTTAAATGGCAAGTGGAAGTGGAAGTGGAAGTGGAAGTGGAAATGGAAATGGAAGTGGAAGGGGTCACGGCCGTGACGATCCTAGGCGTTCGATTTCGATGAAAGGTAAGGGTACTATGATCGATAATCTCAATCATAACAACCCCACCTATCACGAATATCTGTAACTTCGGGCCTATGCTGAAGACCTAGGCCTAAGCTGTCCTACTCCCCCTCTAATAATTTCTGAACCCGATCCCAATGACACCACCCCCAATTTGACAAGCCAGTCAGAAAATATGCCTGATATTGATACACCTCCAGATTTTGATTATGATCCAGCGGAAGTGGAACTACAAGAGGAGGAAGATCTGATACGAAAGCAGGACAAATCTGATCTCTTCGCCAAACATATGAAGAAAGTTAGGAAAGAAGATGGAAACTATGTAGCGGCTTGCAATTACTGCACCAAAACATATAAGTGGAGTAAATCCGGAGGATATGGCACTTATTGGAAGCATATTGAAACCAAACATCCAAACGCAATAACCAGAACGAGGTCACAATCACAAATTCCCAGGTACGCTACTCCTAACCAACAATTATTTCGTTATACTGATGAACAAAATAGAGAAGAATTAGCTAGGATGGTAGCAGTAGAACACTTATCATTCAATTTTGGTGAAAGGGTTGGTTTTGTTAACTATTGTCGACGAGCATTAAACCCTGCTGCATGCCGTGTTTCTAGAGCCACGCTCACACAAACACTTGAAAAGATTTATTCGAAAGAGAAAAAAAAGTTAGAAAAATATTTTGAAAAATATAATGGCCGTGTTACCGTATGTGCCGACATATGGACTGACCATTGGCAATCGCATTCATACTTGGGTGTCACTTGCCATTATATGGATAATGCATGGACTATCCAAAAAAGAATTCTTATATTTAGAGTTTTTGATGATGCACACACTGCTCAGAATATTTATAGACAGCTTAAAATTATTTTTTCAGAGTATAATATTGAAAACAAAATTTTTGCAATTGGTTTTGATAATGCTTCTGCCAATACCGCTGCTATTCCATCTTTAATTGATTTATGCAAACCCTTTCTTGATGGTACATTTTTTCATCAAATGTGTGCATGCCATGTTTTAAATATATGTGTTCAAAAAGGATTAGAAACTCTTGGAGATTTTATTCTACCTATTAGAAAAGCTCTAATGTTTTTATGGAAATATTCTTCTACAATGAAAGCATGGGCAAGATATTGTAAACAAAATGGTAGACGTGTCGTTAAATTTGCTCGTGATGTTCCAATACGTTGGAATTCTACTTATAAAATGCTTGTTCAAAGTTATGAGTATAGGGATTTATTAGTTTCTTTTATTCAATTTCATGTTCCTACCATTGAACTTTTTGAAACTCATTGGGATGCTTGTTACAATGTTTTCAATTTGTTAAAAAAATTTCATAATGCTACAAAAAATTTATCTAGTATTTATTTTCCCACAACACATTTATTTATTATTGAGAGTATTAATGTTGCTGGTGTATTTTTTTATTGTGAATCTGACCCAGCAATAGCGGAAGCCGTTAGTGCTATGAAGGCAAAATGGTTAAATTATTATGAGGAGTTTCCAAATATTTATTTGATTGCTATGGTTTTTGATCCACGTTGTAAATTACAATCTTTGTCTTATTATCTAGAAGGTTATTATGTCAAAAAAAGTTTAAATATTGAATATGATGTTGATGCGTGTTGTGGTAGAGTTAAGAAATTATTGTATAGTTTATATGATGAATATGTTACATTGTATAGATCCTCACCGAATATAAATGTTACATGAACACAAACTGCATCTCAGCCTCCATCATCCTCCTCTGGATTTTTAAATTTAGGGTATAGTATGTTATTAAAAAAAACCAAAAAACCAAGATGTTCTTCATCAAGCTCCGGTTCGTATACCGAGCTTGAATCTTATCTAGCTTCTTCTTGTGAGTTTACAGAAGCATTTGATATTTTAAAATATTGGAATGAAGCTACAGAGTACTATCCAATCATGGCTATGTAGCCAAAAATATTTTTTCAACACCAGTTTCTACTATGGCGGTGGAACAAGAGTTCAGCGCTGGGTGGAATATCCTAGATGAAAGACATTTGTGCTTGACACCGAAAGCACTTCAGATACAGGTTTGTGTTGATGATTGGACAAAGGTGGAAAACAGACAACAAGAAATCGATCAGGAGCCAACATACGATTTCTGTAAGGATGACGAACCTGAAGGCTCTGGAGCAGTGGAGCCGGAATAGGCGAATAGCAAACCTGTAATAAAAATTAGTCCACGACTCCACGTCATCACCAAACCTGTAATAAAAGAATAAAAGGTAAGAGAACTACGTGGCCTTTAATTCCTCTAAACTCCCCCAAGAGGATACGTAGGCAACTTAATTGTGGTTAAAATTAAGTGCAAGGCTAATAAGTTTACATATTATTATTTTTTTTGTTTTTTTTTAAATTTAATTTTGTAATTTGTCATTTATTTATTTTATGTTATTTTTAAAATTTGGGTGACTCAATTTCCAAATACCCAATGAAATGTAAATTGTAAATTGTCATTTTGTTTAGTTTTATTTTAATTTAATTTTGTAATTTGTCATTTATTTATTTTATTCAAATAATAACCCAATGAATTTAATTTAATTTTGTAATTTGTCATTTATATATTTTATTTTATTCAATTACAATCTACAACTTATAAGTTATAATTAAGTTAGAACTTAGAAGTCTTTTTTTTGTTTGTTTAATTTAAAAAAAAAAAAAAAAAAAAGGTTCAAACCGCCGGTTCCGGTTCCACCAAACCATGGAACCGAAACCGCCAGTTCGGAACCGGAACCGGAACCGTGCCAGGTCTACTAGTGGTACTTTTAAACTTAATACTGATACTGCCCTCTTAGCTAATCATATGAAGGTTCGCCTAGGGATGCCACAGGGAAAGTGATGGGTTCTTCAATCCAACCAATTTGTGCTATCATTTCCTCTCAAGCTGTTGAGGCTATGGCAATTCACTAAGGGATTATTTTTGCGGTGGAAACAAGGAACCCACCTCTTGTGGTTGAATCAGATGCAAAAGGGGTGGTGGAGATAATCAACAAAGGTGTTCCTACTATGCTGATTTGGGTGTTATTATCAACGACATCATGTCTTTAATCAACAAGTTTCCCATTTCTGTCACTTTCTCTCTCAGGAAGACCAACATTGTTGTGCATACTTTGGCCAAGCTTGCTGCCAAGTCTGCTTCTAAGTTTTTCTAGTTGTATTACTGTCCTCCTTCTGTGGAGACACTTGTGCTGGGTGAATATCTTAGCTAATTCTATTTATCTTTTTTGGTTTCCTGTAAACCTTACATCAAAAACATACTAGTAAATTTTTATATATATAAATTAATTCATATCACAATTCACAACTCCTAATATTGCAGTTACAATTTACTTCATATCATAAATACATAATATGTATCTATAAACCAACTTTTTTTTAACACATCTATAAACCAACTTATGCATTATAAAGATGGAAATATGGAATTCTTAATATATATATATATATTTTGAAGTCTTACATTATTATATAAATTCAGAGTTTTTTTGGAGAGAGTTGAGGACTCGAACCTACAACGTCGTGATACAGGTGTGAAGAGTTTTACTACCGGACCAATATCATCTCATAAATTCTTAACACGGTTGTAATAAAAAGATATCAAATTGTAAATGCCAAACTCATATATGTTATTATTTGTATTTACGGTTTGATGGAATATGAGAGAAAAATAAAAGAAAAGATATTGGTGAATTTCTTATCATATCTTCGGATTGTTATAAATAAAAGAGAAAATATCGTTTTCGTCCCTATGGTTTACCCTATTATCCGTTTTGGTCCCCATCGTTCCAGTATTGGCCATACAGGTCCAAACGTTCACTATTAATTGTTTTTTTTTTGTCCCTATCGTCAGGTTCTGTTAGGGTTCCGTTAAACAATTGAGGGTATATTAGTAAATGGATCGTTAATCATTTAATCAAATTAATAAATATAATTCAATTAAATAAAACAATTTAAATAAAAAATAAACAAAACAATTTAAAAATCACACACAATCGAACCAAACACATCTCCATCTGCAACATCATCACCTTCGACATTCCAGATTTTCACACAGCCACCGCTTCACCCAGATTTTCACACAGTAATTAAATATCATCTTCAACATTCCAGATCTTCAACATCTCCAATCGGACCACCACCACTTCACCCATAAACAATTCATCTTCTTCACACAGCCAAACCCACAAACATAGAACCATTTCATCTTCTTCACAATTTCCAAATTTTACATACATACAAAAACAAAACAAAAAAAACCTTTGAATAATATCTCCACCAACATCGCAAATTTGTCCACCAACATCGCTCTCCTCCAAACACCCTTCACCGATTTCCTTTTGCTGCCGGCGAGCAGCTCTCCATCTCTGATCAAACCACAGCCGTCTTCCTCCACACACTTCACCGATAGATAAACCCAGATCAATAACAACCATACCACCACATTCAAACCATCCGAAAATCATTCAAACATCCATTCAATCTCATAAACCCTAACCCCCAAATCCAACCACCAACAAATCCCTAACCCCCAAATCCAATCACCACCAAATCCCTAACCCTCAAACCTAGAATCGAACCAACACACCACCACCATCATCACTCTAACACACAGACACAAAGCTAGGTTCGACCCAGAAAAGAAATCGAAGCAAAACTGGGTTTGAATGCAAAACTAGGCTCGTGCGACACCTCTTCCCGACAAGGACTTGATCGGCAGCGAGGAGTAATCGATCAGGTAGAGCAGACCCCGACAAATACAACGGTGGCGGCCACATAACAGCTTGAATCACGTCGAATCGCGACGAATCTAGGTTGCAAAGGCGAATTCTTCACAAGTTTCGTTCACGGTTTTCGACGAACAAATCGGTGGCATTAATGGCTAAGGCTTGGTGATCAATGACCGGCGAAGCTTTCTAGGTCGGTGATGTTCAGTGACTCGCGGCGACGGTTTTTGTCACACGGGTCAACTGTGATGGTGGCTTATTTTTCAGCTCTCCATCAGAGATGATTTTTTGTGTGGAAATATTGATGAAGCGGAGAAGATGATGGGAGACTGGAAAGTAGAGAAGATGATGGGAAATATGGGTGTTTAATTTAGGTTAGGGAACATACGATTTGGTTGTTTAATTTAGGTTATTTTTTTTTCATTTTTCTAATAGTTTAATTAGTTTTATTTTTAAATTTAATTAGTTTTATTTTTAAATTTAATTATTTTTAAATTTATTATTTTTAAATCGTTATTAGGGGCATAATGGTCATTTGACCTGTTACATATGTCAGGTTGTCTGATTTTCACGGAAAACGTTACAGAAGGATTAAACTGGTCAATACTGGAACGACGGAGACCAAAATGAATAATATGGTAAACCATAGGGACGAAAATGATATTTTCCCTAAATAAAAAGATAAGGATGGAATAGTCTCTTTCTTATTTTACTCAATTCAGTTTGATAAGGATGGAATAGTCTCTTTCTTATTTTACTCAATTCAGTTTTTCATCAAAATTTTACGGAAAAAAGAGTTAAAAGAATCCAAGTTTAATGTTTTTTGTTTTTTTTGTTTTTGGTTTCATTATCTCAAAACTAACCCTATTAATATTGTATTTGTTTCCTTCTATTTTCTTTCTATTTTTAACCATGCAAACTATGATTATTAAAAATTCTATCCTTTCCTCCTTTTTTTTTTTTTTTTTTTTTTTCAAGGAGAGGAGATCCAATATTTGGATATTTTATATTGAGCAAATTACAGTCAACCTCTCTAAGATTTGACCTTTGACAACCAAAAACAACTTTACTATTAATTGACAATGACCTCCTCTACCGTTAGTCAAAGTTAGTCAAGTTTAACCGTTGACCGGATTTGGTCGCTACAAATACATAAATGCTCATGAATATAAAAAAAAATATGGCTTAAAAAATATATAAATATATAAAAACAAATTTGGATCTTCACTATAAAAAAATTGAAAATTACAAATTAAAAAAAAAAAAAATGTGGAGACATAGGTTGTATCTCTATATTTTTCTTCAAATTCTAAATTCTAAAAAATTAAGAATCTTGATCATCAAAATCCAATCCAATCCAACAAGATTTTCTTTAGTAAATTTTTTCTTCTTCCATATGGATTCTCAGATTTTTCTTCATATTCAAGTTTTTAAAATTTTTCAAAACTTACAAAAAAAAAAATAATAATAATCTGGCTCATCTAAATCTAATTTAACAACATTTTCTTCTTCCATTGATGTATTTCCAGATTTGTCTTCAGATTCAAGTTTTTTAGATTTTTTAAAAACAAAAAATATGGTCAAAATGAATAGTGAAAATTTAAAGCTTTTAAGTCTTTTTTTATTTTAATAAATAAAAAGGATTGAAAAGATAAAAATACATTTATCTTTGTTAAATTTGACTAACTTTGACTAATGATAAGGGATGTCATTATCAATTAAGCATAAATTTTTTCTGATTATGAAAGACCAAACCTCAGGGAGTTCAGTTGCAATTTTCTCTTTTATATTCTATAAATACTTAAATAGTAATACTCGTGTTTCTTCCTTAATGCACATACACTGATACACATGTTTTTTTTGTACTTTTAGGATTTGGCATCGCATTCCATATCACACTTTTATGATCCTTAACACCTATCTGGCTATCTGTAATGGACGGACCAGATGAAATCACACATGACACACTTCTAGTGACCACAGAGGATCCATCCAGAACATAATGAGGTGGTAACTTGTGGACCCCACTCTTTGTAAATGCTTATCCAATAAAAAAAAGATGAGTTTTTTGGACCAAGTTATTTTAATTTAAAATCAAGAAAAATTAGGAACCACAATTTTCTAGAGCTTTTGGGCTGAGACTTGAGAGGCTGTTAGTTGGATTAAACTTAACACAAAGGGTTTCTGCCACGTGCCCCTGTTTGTAGAACTTTCAAGTCAAAAGCAGAAATGAAAATTATGAAATGAGAGGTTGATCTTTCCCTAAGATATTCCCATTCTAGATCATGGATCATTAGTCTACATTATCTTCTTCTTTGTTGCTATAATTAATCATTTATTTAAACAACTTATCATGTGAGCATGTTTGGTTTATAAAACATTAATACAAAATTCTCTATCTAATTAGATCTCATTCGTCAGATGCATTAATCGTTACGAAATTTGACTATTAGATACATCTAAACCAATTGAAATTCAATATCTGAATAAGGAAAAAAAATTTATAATAATTTGTTAAAGAGCAGGATATATCCCATCCATTAAACGTATTACGTGCATATTTGGTATGGCTTTTGAAAGAATCAAAAAAACGTATTTTTAATATATGAATTGTCTAAATTATCTTTTAAAAAATCCACTTTATGTTTATTTGGGCTTTTCCAAAAATCATTTTTGAGTTTTTTTAAAACATATGAATTATCTTAACTACCCTTTATAAAATTTGGATATTCCACCATAACTATTTCATTATAATTACATTGTCAATACTCTTTTTGTAATTCACTCAACCAAAAGCCATTTATAAAAATACATTGTTAACACTTTTTTTTTTTTTTTTTTTTTTTTTGTTTTTTGTTTTTGTAATTTACACAACCAAAAACCTTTTTTATTAGAAGTTCAACTCATTAGAAGCGCTACTACAAAATGATCTACTTTAAAAGCTCTACTTAAAAAGCCATACCAAACACACTCTAAATACTTTAGATTAGTCATTTGAATAGTGCAGGATTTTCACTTTTTTTTTTTTTTTTTTTTTTTTTTGAAATCAACCCTACAACGTTATAGTGATTTAAATACTTTCTCAAAAGTGATCATATCATTACGTAAAGTTACGTCTTCTCTCTTAAATACATCAAATTGCTAGAGAAAATCTTCATTGCACCAGGTCACCAATTGAGTGGCGCACCCGACCACTGAAATACTTACACAAATTATGTGTCAGCTTTTTAGTTTTATTTTATATTTTTCTTTTTTTACTTTTTCTCTTTCCTTTTCATTATATATATATATATATATATATATATATATATATATACAATCAAAAAGTTAACATGCGATTACATGTCAGCATTTCAGTGACCACCCGGTGCATAGAAGATTTTCAATTTGGTGCATCAAAGATTTTCTTTAAATTGTTGATATATTACATCTGCATTAAACAAAATGTAGGGACTAAAGACTTAATAAAGAGTAAAACAACAATTATACCTATCAAAAGCATCGGAGGGCTACAATTAATATCTGGAATAAAGATGATGGGTTTTTGTTAGTTGCATGCAAGAAGGACAGATTGGCCACAACCCACAACACAAGGCAAGGCCCGTGAGTGTGCAGTGTGCACCAGAACACATGTGAATGTGATTGTGCAAAAGCGCTTAAAAGGAAGCGATTTTCCTATACGTTTTGAGAGACCCATGATTTTGATTCTTTTCCCAGATCAGGATTTGATTCGACCAACTGATTTCTGGCCTCTATTTTGTAAGCCTTGGAACTAGAACAAATACCTAAAATATTGGGTATTTCAACCAAACTTCACATGGCATGTTATGTTATTGCTTAACTAATCCACCTTATCTCCATTACTTTTTTCTGTTAAAAATATGCCATTTGATTCGATCAATTTCAAGCATGTGATCATATCTACACAGACCTTTCTAGAGCTTTCACTAAGTTGGGTTTTTAAAATTAGATATTGAATTTGTAATAATCATTCTGGAATTTATCTTCGGTTTTGTGAGAGATTCAAACTTGAAAGAGGTCCGATGACTCTAATTACCATCTGTCTATGTTTGTGACCACATTACTATTGTACTTTTTACAAATAAGGAGCCATAAGGAGTTAACACTCCAATAAACCTTCCTGAAAATAGTTTGGAGTGAAAAAATGGCTCATTATATTTTCCTTACGTTGAATTTAGTCCATTGAATATTAAGAATGTGGACTTATCTTGACCACTCATTTTAATTGAGGAGTGAAAAAAAATAAATAGGGAGGAAGTCTTCTCTCCTTAGATTTAAGGAGGTTTTGATCGGAAAATAATTTAAAGAGAGAAATAAGGAGACTATCGTAGCAAATTCCGCTATAACCTCTCTATTAATAGTCAAAGATGTGTAGTTTTCAAGCCAGTTGGTGATGCTCTAGAAGCAACTCCAGCCGGCGCATATTTCATTAAAGAAACAAAAAAAAAAAAAAAAAAAAAAAACTCACCAAACTCTTCATCTCCATTTTCTTCCCTTTTTTTTATTTTTTTTTATTTTTATAGTTACATCAATCAAATCACCCTTTATTTTTTTTTTAATTCTTAATTTAACTATTTTATACTTAATTAACTAATATATTTTCTCAACAAATATACCGTTAGAAATATCTCAACGAGATCTTTAAAATGACATTAATATTGATATATATATATATATAATTTATTTTATTTACTTATTAATTAATATTAAACTTTTATAATAAATATTGAGAGAATATTTTTTAAAGATGTTATTTTGTTGTAGAACATTGAAGTGAAAAAAAAATATTGTATAAGAATATTCACCAATTGATGGCCAAACACAAAGTACTCTAATTTATTAGAGTACTCTAATTTATTAGGGTCATATACTCCTTTTTTTTTTATTATTATTGAGAATTTCATTTATTCCCACCAAGAAAGGAAAACAACTGTTTTTTTCCAATAGAGAAGGGACACTGGCTTTCATAGTGTCTTTAGTTAGTAGGCTCTTGATTGTAAGTAATGACTTTTAAGGTTGAGGTAATGGGCTTTTTTATTAATTCAATTTGGGCTCAAGAGAACTTGCTCATAGTCGAACTCAGTTAGATTGCTAAATTGGACTCTTTCAATCTTCCATGACACTTCGTGTCCTTGCTCTATCATTTTAAGGCCCCGTCATTTATTTATTTATTTTAGGGTTGATATTTTGAGAGTGAATCAAGATTTGGATATTTCCGGAATGTTTTTAGATCAAACACCGCAAATTTAACCGATTAGCTACTAATCCAACTCAAACTTTATGAGTTGGTTCTGTTACATATATAAAAAAAATTATTAAACAGTTTGTCATTTAACAAACAGATCAAAGATTAATCTAATTTGCGTTGTTTAAAATAAAATCCATACAACCCAAACCAATTCATATATTTAATAAAAGTCAAATCCATATTTCTAGGGGTTTGTAATTTTTATTTATACGTCTTCACTTTTTTAGTTTATTTTGTTATGTTACCCTAGTTTTCTTCAGGGCAACTCAGAGCATCTCCAATGCAAGCATGGCTTGTGAAAAAAAGAGACGCCACGTAGGATAAATAGACGTTCTATTAATAACTGTGTCTCCAATGCAACCGTGCATATTCAAACTCAAGCTGACGTGGCAAAAAAAATATTAAACATTATCAACATGACCGTCTACTTTCAGACGGTCTGTTGCACAGTTATTTTTTAGATTGACTCAGCAAACATTTAAAACTAACATTAATTTTTCATATATTTTTGGTAAGGAAATAAAATATAAAATAAAACAGGAAAAAAAAATGGACATGTTATTAAAAAAAATTATGTTTTAGACGGAAACATTGGAGACCAAATTTTGAATTGATTGTCTATCAAGTTTATTTTTATACCACATTGGAAGCAAGTCTCTTGACATTGTTGCTATGTCAACGATTATTGACATTGTTGCTATGTCAACGATTATTGGTATACAAGCCACTTTTGCATCGGAGATGCTCTCATATCCTAAGTGGAAATGGTGAGAAATGTCACCTTTTTAAGTTGGTATTGTAAGAAAGTCACCGCTTTAATAACTTAAGTTTAAAAGACACCTATTATGGTGAACGGACAAAAATGCCCTTACTTTACACATTCTCTTACTTTGAATTTTGCTGAGACTTTATTCTTTCATCTTCTTCATAGAGGTTTGTTTAACAAACCTCCAATGCAGATTGAACATCAAAACAGACCTCCATTAGTTTAGTGGCGCTACGCAGTTTTTTTTTTTTTAATTTAAAACCTTAAGCTGGTTGTGTGAATTTTGATACTAGGTTCGAGCATTTTCATACTTGGTTCGAGCCTTTTCATACTAGGTTCGAGCCTTTTCATACACTGTTGAAAAGGCTCGAATCTAGTGTAAAAAGGCTCGAAAAAAAGTTCAAAAAGGCTCAAATTTTTTTTCAAAACTTTTTTTCAAAAAGGCACGATTTTTTTTTTTCAAAAAGGCACGATTCCTGTACAAAAAGGCTCGATTCATGTACAAAAAGGCTCGAATTTTTTTTCAAAAATGCATGATTTTTTTTTCAAAAAGGCACGATTACTGTACAAAAAGGTTCGATTACTGTACAAAAAGGCACGATTCATGTACAAAAAGGCTCGATTCATGTACAAAAAAGCTCGAATTTTTTTTCAAAAAGGCATGATTTTTTTTTTCAAAAAGGCTCGATTATTGTACAAAAAGGCTCGATTCATGTACAAAAAGGCACGATTCATGTACAAAAATGCTCGATTTTTTTTTCAAAAGGCACGATTTTTTTTTTCAAAAAGGCACGATTACTGTACAAAAAGGCTCGATTCATGTACAAAAAGGCTCAAATTTTTTTTCAAAAAGGCATGATTTTTTTTTTTTTCAAAAAAGCACGATTATTGTACAAAAAGGCTCGATTCATGTACAAAAAGGCTTGATTTTTTTTTCAAAAAGGCACGATTACTGTACAAAAAGGCTCGATTCATGAACAAAAAGGCTCGAATTTTTTTTCAAAAAGGCATGATTTTTTTTTTCAAAAAGGCACGATTACTGTACAAAAAGGCACAATTCATATACAAAAAGGCACGATTCATGTACAAAAAGGCTCAAATTGTTTTTCAAAAAGGCATGATTTTTTTTTCAAAAAGGCACGATTACTGTACAAAAAGGCTCGATTCATGTACAAAAAGGCTCGATTCATAAAGGTTCAAAAAGGCACGATTACTGTACAAAAAGACATGATTCATGTACAAAAAGACTCGACAAAAGTTCAAAAAGGCTCGATAACAGTTCAAAAAGGCACGATAAATGTTCAAAAAGGCTCGGATAACTGTTTAAAAGGCTCGAAATATGCATTAAAAGGCTCGAACAATGTAAAAAGGCTTGAAAATGCACGAAAATGTTCAAAAAGGTTTTCTCTCAACGTTTGCAAAAGACACAAAGTGACAAAAAGGGGTATTTTTGTCTGGTCACCTAAATAGGTGCCTTTTAAACTTAAATTAGTAATGTGGTGCTTGTCTTACAAAAAGTGCCCCAAATAGTGACAAAAAAATTTTGAACCCCATATCCTAATAAGATAATACAATTGCGGACTTGACAATTTAATTCATATAAATAAGTTTTTTTTTTTTTTTTTTTTCATTGCCGTACACCATTTGGTATTATAAATCATATTATTCGGCTTGACTTGAACTTTTTTTTTGTTTTGTTAATATAGATAGAGAGACAACAATGCCAACTTGCAAGGATAAGGATTTTCTTATATTCTTATATGGTTTGTGCTTTTAAGAAAAATAAAATTTTGTGATTGATAGTTGACAAAATAATTTATATAATAATAAAAAAAAACATGTATGACAATGTAACTAATGGTCTCTTATTGGTGTGTATATATATATATATATATATAATGGTCTCTTATTTAAAATTTAATTATTTTTTTTCCTCATAGATCTAGTTTATTATTTATTCCAGTATAAATAGATACCATATCTTCGATCTCTTTATATACAAGTCTCGAAAGAGAAAATATTTATATTTCTACTAGTTATATATATCTGAGATCACTAATGTTAGACAATCCAAAGTATTAGTCTAAAAATTAACCTAAATGATGTGAAAGTGGTTTTTTCATTAACCACGTCATCTCATAATTTATATGTTGAAAACAATTCACTTAACATATCATTTGGATTGAATTTTAAATTAATTATTTGAGCTATATAGTATTATTCATCTTAGATTCGTGATACAGAGAGTAGACTTTTAATATAAACATTCTTGTGAGTGAAAGGTAAACTTTTGACAAGTTCAGTTTGACGTAGGATTTAATTAATATAAACATACTTGTGAGTGACGAGTACATTTTTGACAAGTTCAATTTGGCGTAGGCTTTGATAGGCAGTAGGCACACACTTCAACATGACAACGATGAAAATTAGCAAGAAAACAAGATAGTAAAAATGTCATGCTTGACCATTTCTTTATAACTTTGTGTTTGAGAATATATATATATTTTATATCATCAAGATTGTTTTTGATAAACCATTTTCTCATTGCTTTTAAATATATAACAGGAGATTTTTCAATAAAACAAAAATGAACTTAAAGTAGAGATCTCTTCAAAAAAAAAAAAAAAAAAAAAACTTAAAGTAGAGTTTGATAATTGCAAAGGAAACTTTTCATAGATTGTTTTAATTATTAGAAATGTTTTCAAAATCAGAAAAACATTTGACAATTTTTATTTTATTTTTACAAAATAAAAATAAAAAATAGAGGAAATTGTAAGAAGTAACCAAAAAATTTATTGGTTTATTGTTTTTAACTATCGATTTATATTTTATTATACTTACCACCTTTAGCCTTGAACAGACAAGATTGCTCTCCATTTTGTCTTTACTTCACCCACCCAAAAATTTGGAAATCAATTGGTATGTAACTTGAAAATCATTGACATGTAAGTTGAAAATCAATTGACATATAATTTAAAATTTAACTGACATGTAATTTGAAAAATCAACTCGCATGTAATTTGGAATCAAAATGGCATGTAACCAAGTTACATGTAAGGTGAAGTAAAATTTAGGGGTAATTTTGTTCAAAAGTCGTCAAAAGTAATGAAAACAATAAAATATAAATTGGTGGTTAAAAACAATAAACCAATATATTTTTTTTCTCTTTATGAATTCACCCCTAAAAAATATATTTAAATAATTTTATTGCAAAAAAGGTTTTCTACCAAAGCATATTCTCAACCACACCTTTATTATATGTAAGAACAAATAAAACGTATTACATCATATATAGCACAAGAAGGGTTCACGAAAAACAAATTTAAATGAAAATAATAATTTTACTCACAATTCCTTTTTTTTTTTTTTTTTCTTCTTCAATTCATGCATGAAAATCATCTCAGTTTTTAACTTTGTGTATCTGATGAGTCGCTGAAGATGCCACTTAACATCGAAGACCCAAAACCAGGATCGCCACCATTTCCACCACCACCATCACCGCCGCCGCCATCATTCATCACATTTTGCATCAAATTCTGACCAACTTGATCAGCTGCTCCTTGCACAAACCCTTGAACCATCGCATTCACCAAAACGTTATTATTATTCGGCGGCGGCGCAGCTGGCCTGCCAACCTGAGAATTCTGAAGCCTTCCCGTACTTTGACTATGAACAAAATTATTTTTCAATGGAGGATAAGTTCCATTAACGTTATTATTCATTCTACTAGACATCCCAACCTGAGAATTCTGTAGCGTTCCCAAACTTTGACTATGCGCCAAATTATTCCCATTTTGAATCTGACTTCCTCCGGGAAATGAATTATAATGTTGCATCTGAATCGGTGGCTGTGTTTGAGCTTGAACCTGCGGCGCGCTTATAGAATTTGATGCACAATCGAGATGTGCATCAAACTCACAAAAGTTACAACGATACAACCAATGATTAGACCCAAGTTTGCGACAAATATCACAAGAAAAACCCTTGGTTTGATAAGGAGGATCAAACGTGAGCTCGAGTTTATGAGCATGCAAATGGTGCATTAAAGAGAGCGGTTTCGAGGCACAAAGGATATGAACATCAAAGTCACACTGATTGCAGTGGTAGCTGAATCCGCGGCCATGGCAGCCGCAGCCGTCGCAGTTGAACAGGCCGCCGGGGTATGGTGGCGTTGGGAGGAGATTGAGAGGGTGGTAAGGGTGGGAAGGGTGGTTGATGAGCTGGGGCATCTGGGTACATGCCACGTGGAGAGTAAAGTTGCAGGGAGTGCAAGTGTACATCCAACCAGAGGATTGGAGCTCGCAGCCTGAACATGGAGTGGCTAGGGTTAGGGTTTGTGGATTGGTCAGATGCAGGAGATGAGGATGGCTCAAGTGTTGAATCGATGGTTGGTGTTCTAGCCTTCCCATTTTTTTTTTTTGTTTTCTCTCACTTTCTAGGGAAAACCTAGAATTATAGAAATGAAAATTAAATGAAGAGAGAGCGATGAGTAGTGTGTCATTATATTAATGATGAGCAGACGATTAGCCCTTCTTATTACGATCGTGCCACGATGTAGTAAATTAATTTGCTACGTGGCATGATTGCAACGGATGATGATGTGCAGTGTACATCGTGCACCCACTCAAAATTTTTCCAAGAGGAAGACCTTGACTTTGGGAAGTATAGACAAAGTCAACTACAACGCGGAATGGCTGTAACTTATATTCTAGCTTGTAAGTTAAGTTTCTCATCACATTGGTTTTTGACTTTTTGAACCTACTGGACACACCTAACTTGTAGAGTTGGTTGACTTTATAGTTGTTTTTTTTTTTTGTTTTTTTTTTGTTTTGTTATTAATGTGTTATTGTGGGTTGTATATATTGGATCAAATCACCGGCAATTATATAATTTCCTTTTAAACTATGGTATTGCTATCTTATAGGGTATAAGACCATCCAACATTAGAGATTATTAGGTTAGTATTTAATTATATTTGTCCGAATCTAATGATACAAAAACAATTGTTCCAGTAATTTTCATATGTACCAGGTGTGAGCTACAATTTCTAACATCAAAGATTCCAATTTCTTAAAGCTCCAATTAAGAATCCCAAAAACACCATGTTAAATTGCTGAGAACAATTGTCAAGGAGACATACCTGGATCCATTTTCTAAAAGTAATGAACGAAGATGTCTTCACAAGGTAAATAAGGGCAAGGTCTTTGCAAGGGAATGAAGGGCAAGATCTTCTACAGCCAAAATCCACTTCAGTATTCCAAAGTGAGCTCTTAGACAATTATGGAATGGGGAATTAAAAGATGAGAGCAAATTTTTAATATATAGGATTTGACTGTGGGGACCACGCCCACTATTGATCTTTATATACTAATTAAATTGGAATCCCATTAATCCCAATCCAATTAATATTGGGTTTCTATGCATTTTAACCCATACCTAAATACATTTTCGGATCCCAATTGAGTTAGATAGCCCAAACAATTGCTATTTAATATGTAGCCCACAATTGTTGGTTAGCCAAATCCTAACACCAAGAAGTTATTTGAACTCAAGTTAGTCTTAGGGCACACATTAATGATTAAAAGTGTAAATAACAAACTCACACCTATTTTTTGAAGTTTATATATGAGTAATGCTAGACGTCCAAATTTGTTTTCCCAAATTCTGTTCCAAATTATGTGGCACGTGAGGTGTTAGCATCTTATAAATCATGAGATTATATGATAACTTATATGATGTTGACACCTAACGTGCAACATCATTTGAGACGGAATTTGGGAAAAAAATTAGGACATCTAGCATTACTCTTTATATATATATATATATAAATGTTCAAGTCAGTGCGCACTGATATAACTTCATCGATGCGTTGGATGTGGACCATTAGAGTTACATACTTCGACTCAAAGTATATACATTTATCAAAACTTCCCCATAATCAGTGGTCCATATGCATTGATACTGATGTAAGCGTATTGATATGAACGAGACCGTATATATATATTTCAAATATTTAAAATTTCAAATCATTTTTATTCATTATTTAACTTTTTAATGTTAATATTATAATTTTTTATTTTTTAAAAATTCAAATTTATTAATTTATAATCATTAATATTTATTAAATACAATATAGTATTATACAATAACTTACCAAACAATGTATTATCTAATACGGTTTAATACAATATATCACCAAACAGTAGCAATAATACAATACAGTAGAGTCTAGTCCAGTCCAACATAATACAATTACCAAACGAGCCCTAAAAGGGTTTATAAATAAATTATATTAAAATGAAAACATTCATTTAAATAAGGGTATTATTGGCATTAAGACGGGTGTTTATAGTAATGTTTTAATTTTAAATTTTAAACATGAATGTACTTATAAATATATGTATGCTTATCATATTTATAGATAGCAATATTCGCACCAATATAAAACACATACGACAACCTTAACCTGAGATATTGTTAGATTGAATGAGCATCCTTTGACACCAAACCATATATGGCAATGGTATTTTTGGAAGTTTTTGGAAATCGTATTAGTGCATTAATGTCCTAAAATAATAAATAGATTTTTTTTAATCTAATTTTTATATCTGTAACGTATGTGCTCTTTAATAGGACCTTTATTAAATATATCTTATTTTCCATTTATTTTCTTAGTCACTTTCTGTGTCTCCTCACCCTGTCCATTCCATCTATTTTTTGAACATTTTAATGTTGTTTTTGTGGAGTTTATCAGTACAATGTAGGTATGGTAGAAAAATCCAACCCCGTCTCTATGTGAAATTCTATTTTTTGAGTTTGAATATGGTTGACTACAGTCTACAGTGATCACAACTCACAAGCACTAAAGCACAGTAGAAGAAATATATTGGTGATGGAATCTGATTCAAAGACACATTAGATATTGTCCTGATGCATCTGATCTCCATACATTTGACAAAATAATGCCACTCAATATAATATAATCAAGAATTTAATTATCGATTCTTTCAAAAAAAAAAATTATTGATAATATTTCTAAAATTCAGTGATATTTTAGATTTTAAGTGGTATATATATATAATTCTATTGATATTTTTAGGACATCATCATAAATTTGGATATATCATATATCCATCCAAACCGATATTTGTTTAGCTCTTATATTCTATTGATATAAGGTTTTTTTTTTTTTTTTTTTACATTAATAATCAACTTATTTAAAAACCGACAATGACTTATCTTCTTGTTGTTGTTTGACCGATAAATATAATCGTCAAGGGCTCGTTTGACATACTGTATTGGATTGTATTGGACTGTATTGGATTGTATTGTATTGTATTGTATTAGATTATATTATCATTAATACAAACCTGTATTTGGTGATACACTGTATTATATCGTATTAGGTTATTCATATATGACTTTATTGTATTTTATTATATTATAAAAATATAATATATTTTAAAAAAATACTTAATAATTAGTTTTTGATATCCTTACCATGAATAAATCAATAAATATTTTTATATAAAAAATCAATAAATATTTATTTTAATAGAAACAGAAGATTTAAATAAAATTTTCCTATGTATTTTGAAATTATAAAAATTATATATATTAACAACATAACATATATTTTATCAATATTCCATATTTATTGAAATAAAAAAATGTTTTTTCTAATACAATACAATATAATACCACCAAATATAATGTATTAGTTAATATGGTATTTACTGTTGTATTATATTATTTTAGTACATTTTAATTGCTTAATACAATACAATACGGCCAAACAAACGAGGTCTTAAACTGTGTTAGAAGGGTAGAATTGATACTAGGCTTATATAGGTTAGGCCCATGTATGGGGAAGCTACCACACGAAGGTACATTTAGAAACCCATGTTATGCCAATTGTAAAATGGACTTGAGTTGAGGATCAAGCTTTTAGACCCATTAACTTTAGTCGATACACTTCACAAAAATACCTTGGGTTCAAACTTCAAAGCGTAAACTCCAAGGTTAGGCTATAAGAGAGTGATCAGTTAGATAATGTTGAGATGTTGGGGTGGATTCCGCCTGATAAGGATGATTACAAGACTAATTGTGGGGTGGTGTTTGATAAAAAAAAAGTGGGAATTGTGGTGTGGGTATTATCACTAGAAATTCTGCTGGTGAAGTCATGGCCTGCAGTTCTCAGAAATTGGTTGTGCCCAAGAACAAACTGGCAGTCTATGTGATGGCTATTCACAGGAGTTTTCAATTCGGTGTCGATTGTGGTCTAAATCTTATCACGATTGAATCGGATGAAGCAATGATTGTTAAATGGATTAATCTTGGGATTCTTCGGGATTTGGAATTTGGAACCATATTATCGGATATCGATATGTTTCGTGCTAATCATTGCGGCTTAAGGTTTTGCTTCATTCCTGCTCATGCCAATAATGCAGCGGTGAGTCTTGCGAAATTCGCTCTTCGTAGCGCTGAAGATAGGTTTTGGATGGAGGATTATCTGGCTTGCATTAGAAGTATTATTAGGAATGAAATGCCTGGATAATGTATTTGTGTGGTCTGGTGCCATTTGTTTTTTTTTTGTTGTGCTGCTACCACTTGTTGGTTTTTGGTTAGTGCAGCGTTGCTGGTGTTTGCTTGTTTTTTGCAGCTTTGCAGCTGTTTGTTGGTAAGTGGTAAGTGGTAAAAAAAACATATGCCATCTATGGACTATGAATGTCATATCATATGATACTAGAGGTATGTGTCACACATACATAGAGTGACCCAAAGTAAAACTCAAGCCAAAATCCGAATGTAGACAAATAATACTCAAGTTTTCAAGCAAATTGAATTTGGACCAATCACATTACACTTGCTTTGTACCAATCAAGGAGGCAACCTCCCCTATAAGTAAGAAAGACCTCCCCTATAAATAAGAAAGACATCTTTTATTAATTACACTTTATCTCTCTCTCTCTAGATTTAATATTGACCTGAACATCGTAATATAAATACCAACCATAGTCGGCGCTTCTAACCCCTTTTTCTTGCCGTCTTATAAAGTTACAAAGGATCTCTCGAACTACTGTTGTTAGTCCTAACGAACCAATACCTATCCGTACCTTATACAAACACTACATATTAAACCTCATTTCGTTTGACTAATCAACCCCCCTTTTTCCATGGCGTGTTGCCAATTTGACTCTTTTGTTGGCTAATTTTGCTTGTCAACAATTGATTATAAGTGTAAAAGAGTAAACTTAAGGTATGTTTGATGTAAACTTCAAGTAGGTTGGAGGTAATTTATTGTAATAAGGTTTTAGAGTTTGGTTTCTGGAGAAGTGCTAAAATCACTCTCTCTGTATAATGTGACATGTGGACAACATTTATTTCTCTACATCAAATTTGAAGCCATTATAAATGGCCTGGTTTTTCCTATTTATTTACAAATCAAATCAATCACTAACTTCCTAAATTACCTTTTATGTATTTATCAAATTGCCACTAATACTTTTTTTTTTTTTTTACAAAAAGAAATATATAATAATAACAAAGGCAGTACTTTCTTTTAAAAAAAATAACTAAGGCATTTAGTTCATGATTCTACACAATGATATAAGGAAAAAAAAAATCAATATAGAAATTTAATACAACACAATAAAATTATTTAACAAAAAAAAAAAACTATTAAAAAAAATTACATGTAACAATTGATGAGAGTTGGAGTGAAATTCAGATAAAAATAAAAAATAAAAAGTTCTATGGTTGACCAGGATTGATAATTTGGGAACAGTAGAAAAAAAAAGTTGAAAAGTGAGATAAAATTGCAATTAAAAAAATAAATAATAATAATAATAAAAACTCGATACAATATTAAATGGCAATTTGGTAAACTAAACAATGGGTAATTTAGGAAGTTAGTTGTTGGTTTGATTTGTAAATAAATAGAAAAACCAGATCATTTATAATGGTTTCAATTTTTTTTTTTGGTTTACACCATCCGGTTTCTGGGTGGGACGGATCCACCATACGGTGCAATCAGCCCAGACCACACCCCGACTAATCCGGACTCGCATCGGGTCGGCCCACTAAGGGGTAAAGTGCTCCCAATATGTGTAGTTTCGTTCACAAGGGGAGTTGAACCCACGACCTTGTTTAAGGGTTTTGATATAGAGAAATAAATGTTGTCCACATGTCACATTATAAAGAGAGAGTGAGTTGAGAGAGTGGGTTGAGAGAGTGATTCTAGCACTCCTCTTGGTTTCTGTAATTCTATAGGACCGAGGCCTATCTCCTCTTTCCCTCCCTCTCTTTTGAATGAAATTGATAGAGATTTTTCTAGGATTCCCCACTACTTACTTGTTATACTTCTACAGTGATAAAAATAATAATGTTTTTC
This sequence comes from Acer yangbiense, assembly GCA_008009225.1. Classification (NCBI taxonomy): domain Eukaryota; kingdom Viridiplantae; phylum Streptophyta; class Magnoliopsida; order Sapindales; family Sapindaceae; genus Acer; species Acer yangbiense. The sequence continues at coordinate 8,027,253 of CM017771.1, forward strand.
TGTCCCCCAATCAAGGAAAAAATTAAATATTTTGAAAAAAGGAAAAACAAAAAAGTGTTGCCAATGTTTCCATTTTACACAAATCAAACTTGTTTGGAGTCAAAAGAATTATACAAGTTTGATGGACAGAATTGGGATGAATTTTCCAAAGTTGCAACAAGTTCACCACGTGAGCTTCATTAATTAGACAATGGCAACCATAATGTTCATGTATATATCAAATTGAAACCCCAACTAGAAGGCCATACAAAGGAGAGATATCATTATAGACACACCATAGTTGTACCTTCTTACATGCTTTAATGCTATTCCATTTATTGTGCTTCTTCAAACAATTCAATTACTCTCATATATATATATATATATATATATATATATATATATATATATATATATTTTTTTTAACCATGACTTCTTTTTTTCTTTTTTAAATTTGACATGAATTGGGTAGAGGTCTACCGGACCTGGCAAGATCAATTTCTGAAACAATTTATCATGTACCAGAGTGTTTGTTAAATACCTTATAGGAAGTTTTAAATGTCCTCACATGTTGATATGGTAGAGTTAAAGACAAGCTTCAATCTCTGTCTTAATTTCAAGATGCTTCTAAAAAGTGCAAATCCTAATAATAATAATAATAATAAGTTGCATATAGTCATTATTAAGGCTGACAATGGTGACACTAATTTTATGACAACTAATAGTTCAACTTTCAAAAGTTGAGAGTTAAATTATGCAGACAAATGGTGATTTTGAAATAAATACTTCTAATAATAATAATCAAGGAAAGAATAAGTTAAATATTGTAGCAAGTACGCATATATGTTTTACAATAATGCTAGACGTCCCAAATGTTTATCTCAAATTCTCTCCCAAATGATACGGTATATGAGGTGTCAATATCACATCAGTCACTACATAATCTTATGATTTATAAGATGCTAACACCTCACATGCCATATCAATTTAGGACGTCTAGCATCACGTTATGTTTTAATCCATTTAATTACATAAGACCATCTCCAATGCATATGACAATGCCAATGCTAAATTTGGCACGAAATATAGTGAAATATTATATTTGACACATCATTTTAGCATTGTACTCCAATGTAAAATTCTATTTGATATGCTATTTTTTATTTTTTTATTATTTAAAATTATAAAAGTCAACAAATACAACTAATGCATTCAATGAATGCATTGAATATTTTGTTATAATTGTTTTAATCTCAATTTTACCTATCAAATTTGTTAAATTTTTATTATTTAAAATTAAAAAGTCAACAAATACGGCTGTATTTATTGCTGTGTCAAATTTGGCATATGTTATACACTGTGCCAATTATAGCATATGTCAAATTTGATACAACTTTTAACATAACTTTTAGCATTGCGTTGGAACATGTTTTTTTTTACTTTGTACTAAATTATAGTATTGACACAATGATTTAACATTGCATTGGAGATGCTCTAAGCCTCTAACATATGAAACGGGTCAACACAATTATAGACATTAAGATTTTTGCACAAAAAAAATTCTCATACATTGAAGCTACATCTCGGCGGGGCTCAGGAGATTAGTGGTTTGAAAATGGTGATCGTGTAGGGCAGATGGCCATTGAAATCTAGCCTAATGTATTTTTTTTTTTTTTTTTTTTTTTTTTGCAGGTAATATACCCATCAAATGAGGTGTTGATTGAAGTCATATCAATCCATTGAAAAAAGTTTTTTTTTGCCCAGAAAATGTCAAGGGCCAAATGAAGCTAAATTTAAAATTTAAAATTGAATTACTTATAGTATGATTGAGCATATGGATGGTGGAGCCCTAAATCCCTAATAGACATAAAACCTCCATAGCTATCCATCCAAATTAAACTGTCAATTTCTGGCCCTACTTCCCCCTCCTGACTTTCAAAGGTCCTGGTCATCTTCAATACACACATGGGGATCCACATTCAGACTTCTTGGGATAAAAAAAAAAAAAAAAAAGTCTGAATGTGGTACCAGCTAGCTTTAGTTGTTAAGATCACTTGTACCAGGATTGTCATATAATTGTAAAGCTAGATAAAAAATGGGAAAAAGTGAATACAAGAAACAGTAAATAATTCATAAATTCATAGATAGATAGATATAAATTCAAAAGTTCATGAACAGAGAAGTCAATACCCGAACCATACAATTTTTTTTTTCAAGCTGTGTTTGTGAGGTGTGAATGGTAGAAAAAAAAATGGCTGAAATGGCAAGAAAAGACACGTATGGTGCGTTCTTGACTCCCTCTTTTTAAGGCTCTAATGTTCCAAAAGGTAAAATTTGCAAGAAACTAAAAGTGGGGATTTTGTAGAAAAAGAAAAAGAAAAAAGAAAAAAAATTTGAATAAGTTGGTGTGGATTGTAATGAAGTTTGGCAGCCAAAAACAGGATGGCAGTAAATAAGCAGCTTCAGGGGTGTTGATGGAATAGCATTCAAAGCACCACAACTAACCCCAAATACTTGTTCTTCAAACATTGATTACCGCCAGCAGCACACTAGAGAGACTCTGAACTTTTCTCTGATTGATGATATTTAAGGATGGCAGAGAAAAAAAAGATAGAGAGAGAGAGAGAGCCAAAACAGTTGTGTAGCAGTATTGGCAATAACAGAAGCTGGAGCTGATTGATTCATCAAGAACTAGGACAATTCAATGAAGCCTTAATTTGCTGGACAGTGGTGCTGATAAGGTTATTAACAGTCGTCACCGACTCCATATTTAGCTTTGCAGATGGCAAGCTACTCACCAGTATCTGAAATGCTACTGTGATCAATGAGCCGCTGGACCTAGTGCCAATGTTCCCGTGTGTGTTTGAACTGGTTGATGCCCCGTCTCCTCCACCTACTTGGTCAGGACGGCCGTCAGGAGAGATGGTGAAACCGGATGGAAGTAGCGGAATGTAGGAGGGATCCTCGCCGCTCATTGCTATGTTGATGGCAGGTAAGTCAACCGGACAGTAGACAACCAGTGACCCCGAATTGTCTACGCAACTCTCCTGGAGTATTAACATGTTGTTTTGACTAGTGTTGAAGGCCTATTTCGCGGAGAATATAAAAAGAAACACACCAACTATGAATGTTAGTCAAACCAACAATGAATTCAGGAGAAAATGAACGAAAACGAATTCAATGATCTTACTCTAAGAACTGATATGCAGCTCCCGGGATGTGACCCATTTGCAATATGAGCAACTTCTTGCACTGCATTTCCATTGGAGAGAACATCCCACTGAAAATAAGCAGAGAGGAATACTACAACAGTAAGAATGGTGATAAACAATGCATCGATCAAATCATAACAAAGATTATTATTGGAAATACGAAATACGATATATGTTGTATACCTGAGATCGGGTTCTTTCATCCCTGAAGAAATTGAAGACGTTTTGGGGTGAAACGGGAAGCCAAAACGTTGTTGCAGCATTAAGAACCACACCATTGGGTTGGCCAGAATCCATGCTCTTGTGAAGTTTGACACGAACACCTACGTCATTCATCCCAGAAAGAGTGGTCCATCGATGGCTGTTTGATGTGCTGATGCTTGTACAGAAACTGTTTACCATTCTTAGTGCAAGTTTCATCATGCTCCTTTTGCCATCAGGCGATGGAATTACTGACAAAAGAAGTACGAACATGAACATTTTTAAGACCTTTGAATCGAAAACTAATGTCCAACTAAAATGCTAAAAAGACTTACCTCCTCCAAGATCCCGAGCTGGACCCCCTGACACCATTAGACAAGCAAACCTCTCACACATTCTCTGGAGACTGGCAAGCCAGCGATCAGCTCCAAATGCCATACCACTGTGAATAAGATCTCTATAAAGGGGATGAATGGGAGTTCTGTCTTCAATCTCAACATGTTCCATCCAAGTAACCTATATTGGAATACGATCAAATGAAAGTTAAGGACAATAATCTTAATAATCTATAGGTACATACAACCATATAACGAACGGGAATTTAACAGAAATAATTCAATTCAATTCAATTGACAACCTTAGAGTATCCATTAGGCATGTCCTGAATCAAGCATCCAGAAGGAAACCTGTGACATCGACCTTGGGAAGCAAATTGGGGGAAATCATAAGAAACATTGACTATTGCCCACAAGCCTTGCTCAATCTGCTGACAGTAACGGAGGATGTAAAATTCCCGAGTTGGTACCAGTGGCGAAAGCACCTGCAACTCCTCGTACATCTGCAATGACACAACTTTCATGTAAGAAAGCACTCACTCAAACAGAAAATGAAAAATCAAAGAAAGTGACCAAGTTCTTGTGCTATCCAATTAGGAGTTACCAATTGCAGAGAACCACTATGGCTACTACCCATCATGCCAGATGTTATCACTTCAATTGTCTTTGCCATTGAAACAATAGTGGGAAATAGCTCCACCCATTTATTCTACAAAGAAAATAAAATCAGCAATCAGTCAAGACAATTAGAGTACTTTTATAATTTTAACAAAGCATGAGATTAAAAGAAAATAACTCACAGAATCCGTAAACATGTCAACCAAAGCCAAAGCATTCATGATCACAACCCCAGATTCTCTGGATGACTCAATTCTGATATTGGGATTTTTCAAGTGACCCCTACCTCTTGGAAACATCCTCTCATAGTTATCAAGATTAAGAACATCTCTACTGTCTGTCGATGACTTCAACCACAGGGGGTCATTGGTCTGCAAGAGCCTAAGCAATTCCTCCATTGCATTTGCTGCTATATCTGTCATCAAAGACTTGTCCATTTCTGATAAAACTATCTGTTGAAATGGCAAATTTGGCACGGTTGAGGAACTTCCATGAAGAAGATCAAGATCAAGTGAAGGACCACCACTCAACCCAGATGGGCCCCCAAAGCTCCCCATCGTTAAATCCAATGAAGAAACATGAATAGGCTGCACCGGTGGGAGTTGTGAAATTGGCCTCCCTATGTACTTAGCAGCAACACTTGAAACTCTATCAAGCTGAATTACAAAACAAAAAACACAAAACACAAAACAAAATTATAGGTGCAACATATTTAATTGCAACTACTAGCCCCCCCAAAAAAAAATCAATAAACAAACAAACCTCCTCTTTCAACTGGACATTTTCCATTCTCAACTTCTGTTCATCAAAATAAGAATCTTCAGTGACAGGAGGACCACCACAAGAAGGGCAAATGACATTTTTAAGTGCTTCTCTGATTGCTATGTTTTCACATCGGATCTTGTCGTTCTCTGCTCGAAGAGCACAGTTGTCTGCTCTCTCATGTTGTGCCTATATCAAGTGAAAAGACTCAATTTTTTTTTGTAATAAGAAGAAAAGCCTCCGTGAAATAACCAAGAACAAAATCATAATGAGTTCACATATACATACCTTCATTTGGGTCCTCCTGTTTTGAAACCAAAACTTGATCTGGCGAGGAGCCAAGGCCAATTCTCTGCTTAGCTGCAATCTCTGTTTTTCATCTGGGTGCGGACACTCCTTAAACATTCTTCATTGTACAAAACAAAAACAAAAAAACCCAAAACGTCAAAAATCATTCTTTGAATAAAAAAGAAAAACACCCAAATACAGAAATAAACAAGAAAACACCAAAAACACACACACGAAGAGAGAGAAACAAAGGTTTTAGTGTAATGCAAATAGTCTTACGATTCAAGTCTCTGAATCTGGTTGGCTGTGTGGCGATGGTAACGCTTCTTTCTTCTCTGGGAATCGGAAGCATCATGGTCCCCACCAGACCCACTTCCTCCTCCGCCTCCAATTCCAAACTCCATATTTAAATATGTTATGCGTGCGTGCGTGTGTGTATATAGTCTTCTTCTTCAGAGCCCAGAGTATTCAAAGTGTCTTTGATTGAACAAGTACTGTTCTCATTACTCGTACAAATCAAAGACAACAAACAAACAGGAAAAAGGAGAGATTTTTAAGAGAAAAACATTCGCTTATGAGTGAAAGGAATAGATAGAGACGACGATTATATTAGCAGTAGCATTTGAAAGAGAGATGGGTTTAGACTTGAGAATATATGAGAGAAAACAAAGAAGGAAATAGCATGATTTGAGAGTTGAAAGAGAGAGAGAGTTAAGGCTTAAAATGAGAGAAATTCAGAAAAATTTAGGCTGTAATTAAGATATATAGATAGAGAGAGATAGAGAGAATGAGGACCAGCCCACAAACTCCTCTCTCTCATATCTTCACTATTACACTGACCATAACTAATAATAAGCCACTACTTATGACTTACTACCAAATACTAAAACAAAACACCAACTCTCCATCTCTCTTTCTCTATGTGAAAAAAATGTGTAACTGAAGAAGAGCTTTAAAGCAGGGAGAGAGACAGAGTAGTGGAGGCTTTAAAATCTTCACTCACCAAATTCGAGAGAGAGAAAGAGAAAGAGAGAAGGCTTTTGGGTTCTCTCTCTTCTCTGGAATTTAATGTTTTCTTTTCTCTCTTGCTAGACTCGAGAGGGTTACACTACACACACGGCCAGGTGTGTACACAACAGAAACTTTTAGTGACTAAAAAAAAAAAAAAAAAAAAAAAAGTGCTTTTATTAGGACAGGATTGTTGGGTTTAATTTCACTTGCATTCCTCCACTCTTTGCTCTTTTTTGCCTTAAATACACTAATTCCCAATATGCTTTGGTATACATCTTCAAACTTGATCTAATATCATATGTTAATTATGTTAATTACGGTTTAATTCACTTCTTATATGCTATGTGAAATTATGAATTAAATTGTCACATAAAAATTAAAACATCTAACATGATTGATTTGAAAATTATTGTAACACTATGAAAAAAAAAATGCCAGGGACCTTTCTTAAAATTTCACTAATTTGTTTGAAACACTCTTATAGGGATGTTTGTGACCAATTTTAAAACATGTGAGAGCTGTATGGTATGTTAAAGTAAACAAACCCATCAATTTCTTATATTTGTTTATTCTTTTAAAATCTAAAATTTGTCACATTTATTGCACAACCCTTAATGGCAAACAATCATTTAGAAACCATCATATGCAGTTTCTTGTATTTTTGCAAAAAAAATAATTAGAAACTTCTCTTTCATGGGATGTTAACCACTGCCCTATGTAGTTTCAAAGTAAAGAGCACTAATTCGGTTTGATAATATTTCAAGTTTGAGTCGTTATATCCACCTGTGATATGTTTTAAATAAAAAAAAAAAATGATACAGTTGTGACTTATGAAAACTAATTGTACTTAAGGTAAACTTGAACATGCCTAGGACATTTTTACATGAATCCATTCTTTTATGAAATTATAAAAATTATAATAAATTTTCTTTTGAAAATATCATAAACTTTTCTAAAATTAGTATTAAGATAAACTTTTTTTTTTTAATAAAAAAAAAAGTATTAAGATAAACTACAAGGGTACAACCGATATTTTAACTTTTATATCGGTCGGACCCGTTGCGTTATTTCCCAATAAGAGACACCATGCAATGGCAAAACTAACCTTTTTGCTATCTTTGTTTTTTTATTCAAAAGTCAAAGCTGATACCTTTTTGAACAGAGCCATTCTCTCCAGTTACCTCTCCTCCAATTCGTCCTTTTATATTTTATGTCAACCTTCCAACGCCTCTCATTTTCAATTTTCAAGTCAAATCAAAAAAAAAAATTATTGCCTAATTTTTATAAGGACATTTCCTTTTATTATGATATGGTGAAATCCAGAAATTTAACTTAATTTTAAGGAAAGCATACAACTTTAATATGGTTAAATCATCGATTACATATGTCATTCAAATCGGATTCGGATGTTTTTTTCTGGATGTTTCGGAAAAAATTGGATCGGTGTCGGATCGGATTTTTCCAAAAAAAAAAAAAAAAAAAAAAAAACCTTCCAATCGGATAATTCATACCGGATACGGATTTGGACATTTTTGGATCATACTAGATTTGGATTCGGATTTGAATATGTATATTGATATTTTCGGATTGGATTTAGATTTTTTTCGGAATTAAAAAAACATATTAAAAAATACAATTTAAATTATACTGTCATTTTTATAAATAAAAAAGTGTGTAATGTAAGTTTTTTATAAAAAAAAATTATATATCTTTTTTTTTTTTTAATATCGGATTCAGATATGTATATGGATATTTTCGGATTATATTAAAAAAAATTCGGATTTTTTTTTAAATATATTAAAAATACAATTTAAATTAAACTGTCATTTAAAAAAAAATAAAAAGTGTAATGTGTAGTGTGTAGTGAGAGAAAAAAAATGCTTTTATTAGGACTTAATTTCACTAGTTTCCCTCCCCTCTTAACTCTTTTACCTTAAATATACTAGGGTCAGGCTATATTAACTCAAATTTCTAACTCAATTTTTTTACTCCACTATCTCAACTAAAGATGCACATTTTTCCCCGGGCCCCTAATTCCCCGCGTCCCCATCCCCGTCCCCGTCCCCGTCCCCGTCCCCATCCCTATCCCCATCCCCATCCCCATTTGGGGATTTTTTTTTTTGTGGGAAAAATGGGGAAATGGGGGGGGGGGGGGGGGTGGATGAAAATCATCCCCATTTCCCCATTTTCCCATTTTCCCCACAATTATATTGAAATGGGGATGGGGATGGGGATGGGGGGGAGGTCCCTCATCCTCATTTCCCCATTTCCCCCAAACATATATAAATATAATTATAATATATATATATATATATTTTTGAAAACCCTAACTCCCTAAGTATATACACACATTTATATATATATATATATATATATATATATATATATATATATATATATATATATATATATATATATATATCGAAATGTTTGTTTTTTTAGTTTAATTTATAATTTTTAGTCAAATGGGGAAATTGGGGAACGGGGGAAATAGGGAAATAGGGAAAAACGGTAAAAATGGGGAATTGGATATGGGGATGGATATAGGTCCCCCCAAAATTCCCCGAAATTGGGGGGGGGGGGGGGGGGGGGGGGGGGGGGGGGGGGGGGGGGGGGGG